>JAODAL010042789.1:7500-34471 GCA_025379985.1 Phyllomedusa bahiana
TTAGAAGGAAAAGTTTAGAGAACTCAGTTACTGTATGTGTGTTTCAGCATGTATGTTTATGTTCAATTACACATCTATGAATAATCCATTTCTATTACTTAAATTCTCATCCATTATTCAAGTATTGTTAGCAGATTAAATTCTTAATGGATAGAGAAATGTATGACAGCTGTACTAACATAATATTTCTACACTGTATAGTGAAACATTGTGCAGTGTTCAGCAGCATTTAACAGATATAAACTTGCACTATAATCACTATAGAAGGAGCTGTACCTTACTTTTTGTAATAGTTTAATAGTATCATTGAATAGATTTTAGATGGAATATTTTTTATCACAGGATCATATGACTGGTGTTTTGGAAAATGAAGTTAAAAAAGCTGACTATGGATAGCAAGATGTGTTATGAACACCTACTGTCAGTCAAACATTTACAGTTGTGAGCCGTCCCTATTTTGTGAGTAATAGGAAGTATCACTTTAAGGCATACTGCAGCTTCTTAATAGCTGACCATACACGGTCAAGAAAATGACCTGATCACTGCATCTGGTATTGCTAACTTTAAACTAAGGTGCACAGGAACTTAAAGGGGGTTTGCCACAATGTAATGTTGACGTGGGGTCCTCCAAAATGGGTATTTAATCACTTTTCTAAATATATGTGATTACAAAAAGTGAAGCCTCTGAGAGCTACAGCATTGCTCAGTCCCCCTTAGTTTCCTGAAAGTTTACATTAGACATGACCCAGGACACTGACAGGAGCTGATCTGGCCGCGCTTGCGTGTTTGCACTTCTTATCTGATGATAGAGAACATGAAGGAGCTTGCAAGGGGCTGGGGAGAAAGTGCAGTATATGAGACTGTCTGCTGTATAAAGAATCCACTGGTTGTAATGTAATTATTTGAGTAAACAAATAATTACACCCCCCCTCTCACCCCTGCAGCCGTTCATGATGCTTCATGCTTTGTCTATCTTCTCTCCTGAGCAGATAAGAGGTAAGGAACTCACTTCGTGGCAAAACCCCTTTAAAGGGGTTGTCTCATCATACAGTCTCACAGAGTCACAGCCTTCTTCCTGGTTAGGTTGTTGGCGGTTCTACACTGGTGATTGACATATTCACAGCTGAGCCTATTCATTTATTTGCTATTCATAGTGGAGCCTGTTTGTGGGACATTAGTGCTTGATTTCTAAACAGCAGTGCACAAGGCTATATGGCTCTAACGGGTTAAATTTTGTTAGTAAGAAACATAAACAAGCTTCATCTTGAAGATTTCACACAGAAGGGAGTGAAGTAATCACTGCTACAGCCCATTAGAACAGAGAGAGGTGGTCGGTAACCTAAGGAAGCTTGTGTATAAAAGCAGAAGATAAGATCTGCTCTAACTAAAGGGAAGCACAATCAGAATATTAATGTATCTGGTAATAGTCTTTATTTACTTTTGCCTACATGATTAAAGCTAATCAATGAAATAGGAATACCACTTCAATCTCAGTCCAGGTCTTTAGCCAAGGTCATCACTCCATTAATGGTAACATATCTGCCGTTGTAAAATGTTTTTGCATATTTTTTTTAATACAAATTATGTCAAATCAAAAAACTTACCTTCCACCTATTTATGATTATGGGGTGGTCTGTATAATAAACTGTATTTACTTGATGTCTATGATTTATTTCCCATGTCCTGCTATAAAATTCCAAATATCGTGCATCCATTTTACAGCTGCACAATAATAATTGAAGGTGGACTTTGCAGATTTAGCAGGACACAAAACCGCATTGCAAATTGTTTTGCTCATACCTTCCACTTATCAAACAGCTGCCTGCTGAGAATAGCTTCATATAAGAGATTATGTGTGGGCGATCAAAATCAAATCTGTGTTGACTAAGACACGGCTCTCTCCAAAATAAACATATTTCCCACTACACCATGTTTGAAGTGCAGCACTCAATCACCATGGTGCCAATCATCCAGGGAAAAGCTGCTTTATGAGGACATTTAGGAACCTCTGTGCAAAGGATGGAATTCCTGAGCAAATCACATTTCAGCTAGCCACATATGATGTTTGCAAAAGCTGTTTGCAACTTTAGTAGAATCAGCAAAACGTAATCAGCTAACATCAGTAACAATGTAGGCTAGGCTAGGAGCATATTGTGACAGCTTGCTGTTGCCCTTAGTTGCACTGGTACATAAGGGCAAGTGATGCCTTCATCATTTTGTGTGGTGGTGTTTAATTGACTTCAACTGTGCAATCTGCCTGCTCAACACATGCTGCATGTATATGATTGTGGCTAGAGCTTGACTGAACAGAAAAGTAATTCTCATAGCAAATATTACAAATGAATATGCTATTTTTTTTTTACATTTTTTTAAATTTAACATAGTAACATAGTTTGTAAGGCCAAAAAAGACAGACATCCATCCAGTTCAGCCTATTTTGCTACAGTGTTGATCCAGAGGAAGGCAAAACCCCCATGAGGTAGAAGCCAATTGTCCTCATTTTATGGAAAAAAATCCTTCCCAACTCCAATCTGGCAATCAGAATAAATCCGTGCATTAACGCCCCTTCTCCAGATTCCTAGTCACTATAACTTGTTATATTATTACGCTCTAGAAAAGCATCCAGACCCTTTTTGAACTCTGTTAGTGAATTCACCATGACAATTTCCTCTGGCAGAGAGTTCCACAGTCTCACCGCTCTAACAGTAAAGAATCCCTTTCTATGTTTATGTAGAAGCCTCAGTTTTATTTTTTTTTACTATTTATGCAGTTAAAAATATTTTGTGGTTAGTTTTACTCTCTTTGGCAACTTGCCTTTCTGTTTCCAGCTTTGCTGTCTTTATCATTATTTTACATATTTTATTTTTTTCCTTATAGCTTTTTAGTGCCTCTTCACTGCCCTCCTGTTTAAGTAGCTGACACGCTTTCTTTTTGTTATTTATTGCCTCCTTAACATCTCTGTTGATCCACATTGGGTTTTTTGTGTTTCTAATTATTTTATTTTCATGAGGTCTGTATCTCTCACAATGGGTGCTTAAGATGCTTAAGATGTTTTTAAGATCTCCCATTTATTATCTGTTCTGTTATTTTTGATGACCTGGTCCCAGTCAATGCAGTTTAGGGTCTCCCTAGCCTTCCTGAAATTCAATGTTTTTGTGGCTCCTTGGCAAAATACTCTATTGAAGGATAATTGGAAATGTATTATATTGTGGTGATTATTTCCTAAGTGCCCTCCAACCTGAACCTTTGTTACCCTGTCAGCCTATAAGTCAATATTAAGTATAGAAGGGCCTTTCCTCTAGTCGACTCCAGCACCAGTTGGGAAAGGTAATTATCTTTATTTATTGACAAAAAACAGTTTTTTTATGATAACCACAGATTTCAGTTTCCGTATTTATGTCTGGATAGTTAAAGTCGCCCATAATAACAACCTCATTATGATTAGCTGCTTCATCTATTTGCCTGAGGAGTACATCTTCCATGGGTTCTGTTACATTTGGTGGCCTGTAGAAGACTCCTATTAGAATTATATTATTGTTATTACTCCCATGTATATCTACCCATAATGATTACATGTATCTATATCTTCCCGCAGTGTTGGCTTCAGACAGGATTTTACAGAAAGACATGCACCTCTGCCCTTCCGTTTTTTATGAGCTCTTCTAAATAAACTGTAGCCCTGTAAGTTAACCGTCCAGTCATAGCTCTCATCCAGCCATGTCTCAGTTATCCCCACTATGTCATATTGTTTTACAGCAATAAGTAATTTTAATTCATGTATTTTGTTGGTGAGACTCCTCATTGGTCAGCATGCAATTTAGAGTCTTTTTGGTTTTCATTCTTCTAACCCTGTCTTAATTAACTATTACTACACCCCCTCTTTCTACTTCACCACTCCCCCTCTGATTTATAACTAATTCCCAGCTCTCTATCTTCACTATCTTGCACGCTATCTTTGTAGTTACCCTTCCCCTCAGTCCCTAGTTTAAATATCCGTCCAATTTCCTGGCTATTTTGTCTCCCAATATAGCTGCACCCTCCCCATTTAGGTGCAGCCCATCCCTAGCATAGAGTCTGTAGCCAAGACAGAAGTCAGCCCAGTTCTCCAAAAAGTGCTACGGAATATATTGCCACTATATTCATAAAGATTAGCTAGAAATTATATCCTACAATATGGCATGGCAGGCAGGAGCAACCAATATGATAAGCACTTTGAAGAAGTAATCAGCCAGTGTGGATTGAATTATTGCTAGGAGTACTTCTACCCTATTCTTCATAAAGCAATAGTTATAAATTAGTCAATTCTATCCTGGGATCAAATACCTCAAAATAAATCTGCAAAATTGGAAGTTTCTGCTATAGCTTGAAACAACTGTGGTTTGACTGGTCTGATGTTTTTTGCATGGATTAATTTCTTACTGTGGGAAACTACTATATTCAAAATCACCAAAAAGTGGAAAATTTCCAGTTCCTTCACCCAAGATATTTCAATGAATAAATCTGCACACCAAATATATCTGGAGCTACAAGTCTTATCAAATGAATGGGAAGATCACATAGTGGTATAGTATGTCACAAAAGTGAGTATGCCCCTCACATTTTTGAAAATATTGTATTATATCTTTTCATGAGACAACAATGAAGATATGACACTTTGATACAATGTAAAGTAGTCAGTGTACAGCTTGTATAAGGCCTCGTTCACACGGCTTATTTTGGGACTGATTTCAGCCGTACTGCGCGGCGTATTTGCGCTCCAATATGGCTGAAATCAGTCCCAGGCATTACAGTAATCCACAGTTCTCATGGAGAACTATGGATTCCGTCTCCTCTACCCGCTCGGCGAATCCGCCGGGCGGGGAGAAAGTGACATGCACATTATTTACGGCGTGTACGCGCCGTGAATAATGACTGTCGATGGGGCCAGTGAGCTGCCGACCCCCCGCTGCATGGCAGCCGGCGTAATTGCGGGGCGAAATCCGTCCCCGCAATTACGTCAGCAATAAGCCGTGTGACCATTGCCTAAGAGTATAAATTTGGTGTGCCTCAAAAAAACAAAACACAGCCATCAATGTGTGGCAACAAAAGTGAGTACACCTCTAACTGAAAATGGACAAATTGTGCTCTATTTGCCATTTTCTCTCCACGGTGTCAAGTAACTTGTTAGTGTTACAAGGTCTCAGGTGTATTAAATTTTCTGTTATGGCTCTCACTTTCTCACACTGGTCACTGGAAGTTCAACATGGCTCCTCATGGCAAAGAACTGTCTGAGGATCTGAGAAAAAGAATTATTACTCTACATAAAGATGGCCTAGGCTATGAGAAGATTGCCAACACCCTGAAACTGAGCTGCAGCACAGTAGCCAAGACCATACAGTGGTTTAACAAGACAGGTTCCACTCCGAACAGACCTTGCCATGGTCGACCAAAGAAGCTGAGTGTACATGCTCAGCGTCATCTCCAAAGATTATCTTTTCAAAATAGACATATGAGTAATGCCAGCAGGGGTGGTAGGTCAGCCTGTCAGTGCTCATAACATATGCCGTACTCTGCATCAAATTGGTCTATATGACATCCCAGAAAGAAACTTCTTCTACAGATGGTGCACAGGAAAGCCCACAAACAGTTTGCTGAAGACAAGCAGACTGAGGACATGGATTACTGGAACCATGTCCTGTAGTCTGATGACTCAGTAAAATTATATCCACGGCACTCCAAAATAGTGTCATTTAAGTAGAAATTTATTGTATGGATATACAAAGTTTTAGTAGGATCTCTATAGTAGATTTACTGCACAAGTACAAGATCAAATTGAACACATATCATGGATACACCAGAGATGTCAAATGACAGGTTATGTCAAAACAAATGTCAATGTTTAGTTATCGGCTGCTCGTACTCCTCACCGGACGTTGGCCCAGTGCCTCCTTACCCTCAAGCTCCTATTTGGGCAAATTCTCTTGGTATTTCCCCTTTACACATACTTGGCCAATATTTTGTACCAGCCGACACACATTGCTGACTACTTTTCTTTTTGCTCACCTTACTATCTCCATTTATACCACTATGTCACTTGATAAAGGCTGAACAGCCAATTTGATTTTGTACTTGTGCAGTAAATCTACTATAGAGATCCTACTAATACCTTGTATAGACTTACAATCAGTGTTCGGGAAAATACTTTGGGAAAGTATTTTAAATACAAAATATAAAATACTTATGACTAAAGTATTTTAAATACAAATACTAAATACTTTAATCTCGAAGTATTTTAAATACAAATACTAAATACTACTTCAAAAGTATTTTCCAAATACTAAAATACTTGAAAAATGTAAACAAAAAATTGAATAAAAACAAAAAAATGGATCAGAGGTCCTTTAGCCCACTAGGATTAACGTCTACCCTGCAGATATGTCAGTGGCCAGAATTCATTGTGTCCGACTCCTATAGAAGATGTCTGTCACATGGAGGAGAGGATGCTACAGTAAAGAGAAACATACAGGTACCTTCCTTTAGTTACTATGCCTATTAATGTCAGACATTTGGGGGTATTAATTTAGTTTCAGTAACTCCATGTGCTTCACATAATAGCAGTTAACCCCATCATGTCCCCCATATTAACCCTGTGTGCCCTATATAAGCGTTACTAATATGTGAGACACATGGGGGTACTAATAAAGGACCTTAATTTTGAAGATACCTAATTATTACCTCCCTGTCTCTCACATATCAGTAACTCTTATTTGAGGCACACAGGGGGTTAATCTGAGGGACATGATGTGGTTAACTGCTATTACCATGAGGCACATGGAGTTGCTAAGCTGTACTGCACATGACCAGACTTTTTATCTGCACTGGTGGATTTCCCCCCCCCCCTCGCTTATACTCAAGACAATACGTTTTCCCAGTTTTTTTGTGGTAAAATTAGGGGTTCTCGGCTTATATCCGGGTAGGCTTATACTCGAGTATATACGGTAATTTTACGGAATGGATTACGTGATCGGGATGATTAAAAACTAAAAATAAATCACGCTTCACTACAAGGTGGACTTGCGTTGCTGGAACGCGCTGGAATTTTCCCTCCTCTCGTCGCACCTCGCACGAGATGCGAGTAACGAGAGTGATGACGCGACTCACGCTGTTGTTTTTTTTTTTTTAAGTGCGGTGAGGCGGGTTATTTAAATTACAACATTTGTTTTGAATTTAGAAAGTAATTAAAATGCTTAAAATACTTCCTAAAAGTATTTTAATTACAAATACAAAATACTGAATAAAAAAATTATTTTGATTACAAAATACAAATACCTGACAAGTATTTTAAATACTATTTTAATTACTTGTATTTTAAATACTCCCGAACACTGCTTACAATAAATTTCTACTTAAATTGCACTATTTATTTTCAATAAACAATGACTTTCAGGACATATGTATAAAGAATTTTCCAAATATATTGCATTGTTCCTCTGTTTTCCCTAAAAGATAAAAGTAAATTTATTACCTCTGGGGCTTTTTTAGTTCCCTCAGAACACCTGTAAACAAATCCCCTGGGCTGTTTGTTCAATGAGATAAAGAGAGTGATCTTTCACACAGGTCAGCAGGTCAGTCATGCCTGTGCTGCCAGACAGTAAAAAGTTTGTTTATCTCAAGAAAAAGCTCTGTAATTGGGCTTTTTTTTGGGGGGACAGATAAAAGTCCTGAAAGTAGTTTGAAAGCAAATCTAATCAAAATCATTGAAAGCAAAAACAGAGCGTAAAAGCACAAGGGAGCTTATGCAAATAGTCTAAACCCGGGAATGACAGAGAAATTTCTTTATGCATTCTTTAAAACCCTGTGGGGGAGACAACTTTTTAAATTGCACTATTTATTTTAAATAAACAATGATCTTTCCTGGGACATTGTTTATTGAGTGTGATTTAAACATACAAATGACCAGACACTGATCCAGGCAATTTTCAAACTTAGCGCCTCTAAGCAGTACAGAGCGGTACTACATGTTCTGTACTGCTCTTTACATTTGCTAAGCAGGTCCTCGGTGCATAGTTGAGAATGCCTAATTACCTTTTTTAGTGCTTTGTGTACAAGACCCAAAGACGCTCCTATCTCCAAATAGAACATGATTTCCAACTTTCAGTAACTCCTTTTGACTATTGTAATTAAGGACATGTTTTATAAGTATTAGTTATCTGCATAATTCACTTTTATCTTCATTTTATATCATGCTGGGTGACATTTTGAGGAATCTGAACCAATTAACAATTTTCTTTAGAGAGGCTATA
This sequence comes from Phyllomedusa bahiana, assembly GCA_025379985.1. Lineage (NCBI taxonomy): Eukaryota > Metazoa > Chordata > Amphibia > Anura > Hylidae > Phyllomedusa > Phyllomedusa bahiana. The sequence continues at coordinate 15,783 of JAODAL010042789.1, forward strand.
TCTAAACAGCACACAAAAACTGTCGGATTTTTGGCGGTTTTAGTATTTTGAAACCTCTGAAAATCTGACGGAATAACAAGCACGTAGACTTTAAACAAAAAACGATCTATAGTCTACACAGGATGTTTTTTCTGCTTGTTTTCTGGCGCAGCAGTTTTAGGAACATGTTATAAAAACCGATGGCGCCTAGTGGAAAAATTACATTAGAAGTCTATGTAAACCGCCGGGCTGGTTTTGGGCATCTTTGTCACTTTTTTGGCAGCGTTTCTACTGAAAAACTGCCCAGAGAGTTTAAAATTGTGCATGCATTACAAAACGGACTTAAAAATATTCAAAAAACGTCCAGAAAGTATTGCCAAAAACATGACAAAAAACTAAAACTGCCCAAAAAACTATTGCTTTTTCAGTGGTTTTTGACAAGAACTTATAGGATTTGGTTTTCTCTGAGTTTTTTGTCCTATGCTGTCTGGCTCTAGCCTTATGGTTTCAACATAGAATGGTCGTTTTGAAACCAATTAATAGTGTATGTTTAGGGATCACTGTACTTTGAAGATGCAATAAAGAGAATAACTGGCATCCAAAGCTGGTGTTGTGGTAACTTGTTGATTTGACTATTGTATCATACATAAATAGAAAAAAAAATCCTAATCTTTATGGATGCTAAAACATGTGCTATAAAAATGCATAGAGAAAAAGAGAATTGATGCTACAGGCTAGACTTATAATTAAGTAAGATATTTCTGGTATTTGCCAAAGGCCTCATACAGCCGTCAGAACCTGAGTATTCCTGATCACCCGCTTAACGCTACAAATCTGTTCAATTTCTGATCTTTAATTGCACACATTTATAGAATTGTCAGTGTTTCTTTCTAAAAGTAAACATCCTTAGAATTTCTTGACATTTTTGGTAAAGAAGTTTTCTAGAATTTAAAGAAAATTAAAACTGCAGCAGGAAATGTTATAAAGGAAAAAAAAAACTATTAAATCCTCTGCTGCTTCAGTGATGAGTCTTCAGTGGTTTATGTTTATTTTCTGCAATATTAACGTATAATACATCCATGTGACCATTGCAGCTATTCATGGTTTCATAAAAATTATTGGGTTCAATATTCCTGTAATGGAACTGATCAATAGATCAGTATGAATTTATTATATTACTCCAAATATCAACTCAAAGCCACAGCAACTTTCTGCATTTTACACCAAAACAAAATAGCATCTACATTTATTTCATTTTGTTACAAGGCACTGTCTTTTTACTTATTTGACTCCTAAATGCATAGAAAGGGGAAGATCTCTCCTTGAGGAGAACACCAACTTGGTGTGTAGAGTTTTGAATTGCCTTTTTGCCCTCTACTAAGAATCTGCATATCACAAGGCATTATGGGAAAGGAGCCGAGAAGCTCAAGCGCCCTCTATGTAACAAATCCTTAATTTGCTTTTGCCCCACTGAGTCTTCAGAAAGCAAAAGGTATATTAGCAAAGCCAGTATCACTCATCTACAGACAGCTGTTTCTGGGTTTTGTCCCTCATCAGTGCAGAGCAGAGTGTTCTGGCTGGCTGGGAGGCAATGAGTGGCTCAGAAAGGGGAAGATCTCTCCTTGAGGAGAACACCAAATTGATTTGTAGAGTTTTGAATTGCCTTTTTGCCCTCTACTAAGCATCTGCATATCACAAGGCATTATGGGAAAGGAACTCAAGGAGAGATCTTCACCTTCCTGAGCCACTCATTGCCTCCCACCCAGCCACCCAGTACACTCTGCTCTGCACTGATTAGGGACAAAACCCCGAAACAGCTGTCTGTAGATGAGTGATACTGGCTTGGCTAATATCCCTTTTGCTTTCTGAAGACTCAGTGGGTCAAAAGCAAATTGAGGATTTGTTACATCCAATAGAGGACGCTTGAGCTTCTCAGCTCTTTTCCCATAATATTTACTTAAATGCATATTAACACTGGCTATATGTTACTGTTTTGATTTTGGACTACCAAAAACACATAATAGTGTATAAACATGATAACTAAATCCTTGAAAGAAAAAAGTGTCCAGCAACTCTGTAAAAAGCATATTTTCCTTTATTTAATCTTCATGATACATGCATTGTAATAACACTAAACCTTCATGGATTCTTTAGTCTGGTCATTAGTCTCAGGGACAAAGGCAGCACAACTATATTAGACTGGGTAGTATTACTCTAGTAGGTCCCCATTAGGTCCAACTGAACTTGGGAAAAAATTCAGAACGCCCCAAACCCTAATTTTTTCTCTAACTTTGTGTCCAGTTATGTTTTTTTTAAAGAATCTTTAGGAGTTAATTTACTCTTTTTGTGGCATTTCCGGTCTGGTTGCATTTCAGGTAATGGCACATCTGGTTAACCTAACATTAAGGTAACTATAATGTTAGGTTAACCAGCAGTGATATAAGACTGGAAGTGCTGTGGGATAGTAAGTTAAGCGCCTAAGAAACTAAAAAAACCTTAACCCCAACCTAAGGTTACAGTTAGGGTCAGTGTTTTGTGTGATTTTCAAGAAAATTAGGGTAAGAACAGACAGAGTGGCTGTGCCGTATCTGTGGTACGGCTAATAACCCTGCCCCTTATGCGACCATCAATGGCTGCACTAGTTTGCCGTTATCTCATGTGACTGTTGATTGTTACATGGGAGTAGGTTTTTTCGGCTGCACAATGGCTGTGCCATCTATTCCCTTGGATTTTGGATAACTTGAATCACATTTTTGAGATTCGAGTCAAAACTGATTTTGACCCGAATCCAAAGTGCAATGCTAGCATTGGATATATATATATATATATATATATATATATTTCTGCTCCCATTCATATCCACAGTTATATAGTTGAGATAAATTCGAAGAGATGCAGCCCTCTCTCAGCAGCCATCATGCTCAAGATCAGTGCTCTGGAAATTAAAGGGGACAAAGCTTTAATATCAAGCACAGCCTCCATTAAGAGAACATTGTTAGGCAGGAAGTAAACAGCCGATCAGCTGGGGTGCCAAGGGTCGCTCCTTCAATGATCTGTTATTGATGACCTATCCTAGCCCATAAATGTTTTAAAAAACAAGATAACCTAGAAAGAGAGGATGTTTTGGTGCCAGTAAATTTTGTAGGTGTGCTGACTAGGGAGGGATGCCAGATAATGGCATCTTCACAATAACGCTTTGCATGCTGTGTTTTTGGCCTTAAAAACCACATGATTTTATTCATACTTCATGAATTTATTATGCTATTTAAGTGGCATTTTTTTCAAAAAAATCTTCATAGGGAAGCTCATTTTTGTGCATTTTTTTCTGGTGTGTTTTTCCAGTCACAAATTTTGTGATCCATCAAGATTTGTACTGTGAATAAAATTCCACAATAACTACATTAAAACAGAGCAAACCTACGTGTTATTTAGTTACAGAACAAATAAATAATGGAGCTTGGTAGAGAGGGAGGGAAACAAATTGCTTGAAAAAAATGCTATACCTACAGTATGCTGAATTTGGAAAAAAATTTCATTGACCAAAAAATGTACCCAAAGTGAAAAAAACACTACAAAGATAAAAGCAATCTATACATATTTCTCTATTGACATCCAGTTCACATTCGACAGCGGCATTTTCTGCCCAAAACAACACATGTGTAAAACCACCTAAATGGAGAAAAGAAATGTTGTGACTCCTATTGAGAAGAATTGGGTCAGAAAGGCAGTAAAAAACCAAGCAAGGCGCAAATTACCAATTGCTGAGCAGGGCTTAAAGGGGTTGTCTCGCTATAAAGATTATCTTTCAACATGTAGGGAACACTAAATAAAGATTTTGTCCAAATATATTGTGTTGCTCTTTTTTTTTTGTTTGTTGAGGAACTACAAGTGATTTTATCACCTTCTGAGGACTTTCTGGTTTCCCAAGTGGCCGACCTATGTACATCTCCCCCCTGCTGTTTGTTCTATCTGAAAGCAGGGAGTGACATCATCACACAGGTCGCATAGGCAGCACAGAACTCCGGACAGTGAGAGCTTGTTTGTTATCTGATCTTTCAGACAAAAGCCAGTAATTACTGCTGTTTACCTAAGTTCAGAAGCTTCCCTGGTCCTGGCAGCATGAGATTTATCTAATTAGCAGAAGTCTGAATACACGGAGCTCATATGCTAATTACAGACAGCTTGACCAGGAAGTGACAAAGCAAAGCAGCATTATTTCATTCATGCATCCTATGAAACTTTGATATGAGACAACCCCTTTAAGCTGCTATGAGAGGTACCAGGCAGGGCTGAAATATTAGCAAAGCTGCCCCCTCATCTGCCTGCCATTCCTGAACCTCCCTATTACACTGATTTATTTTACTTTACTAACGAGGAACATTCATTGTAAATCATTCCTGTTTGCGTCCCATGTGTTTAGGGCAGTCTCCAGAGCCTGCTTGGGCATTTCCTGTAACCTTTCAGTACACAATTAGCAACTGAAAGGTATAATAAGAAATTGCTGCCTACTCTGGTTTGGACTCAGCTCAAGTGAAAGTATAAAAATACATGAAGAAGAAACTTGTGGTCTTTAAACATCAATAGACTATACATCACTATTAATCTGGTTTGTACCGCCAGGTAGGAATTGTATTGTGTCTAGACTGCCAGCGGCAGAGGCGTAACTTGAAGCTCCGTGCAAAAAGTTAAATGGGCCCCAAGCTACCATGTGCCATTTACAATGCTGGTGTCTCCTTATGTGGCAGAAAGGCTTTTGGGCCCCTTCAGGCTCCAGGAACCAGTAGCGACTGCTACCTCTGCACCCCCTGTAGCTACGCCCCTGGTCAGCGGGGTAATGTACAGTAGAGGGAAGACAGGTGTATACCCAAAATTCATCATTAGCATAAAGCCATGATTTCTATCCAGAAGCTAATATCAATGTATTCACAATTACCTGTCCTGAGTAGAGGCATAAGAATACTTAGGAAAATTATACAATGGTCTCTCAACATGTAGTATCCAACACGGATCCAAAATCGGATCGAAACGCTGTGTGAACATACCCTGTGTCTCCATTTGTAACTAGTAGACAGATATAAGTCGGAATGTTGTAATGTCGGGAACTGTCTGTATATTTAAAATAATTGCACTAGTAGAACATTTTTCTTGTGCCTAAAAGTTTTAGATTGTTTCCTAGATCATAACAAAATGTTGGGTTTGAGCATGAGAAAACAAAATGATAATGTGTCTTGGTGATAATATCACTATAAAAATCTCCTAAATTGTATCATTAACATAAAACATGCCACCTCCTATACCTAAAGAGGCAGAATGTACATTGTGACAGTGCTGCTCTGCTGTAGCACATAACAGAATAGGATTTAAGAAGCATGCATGGGGTCAAATGCTGTAATCCTATTATGTGTCTTAGTGTGAGTAAGTACCTGTCATATAAGCTTGATTGGGAAAGTGGTTGCTGGGCGTCATTGGCCAGACAAAGATGTATTTGTACTCAGCACATCGTGAGTTAAAATGTAATGGCAGATAAAATCTTACAGAGGGAGGTGGCTCTTGTATGCTTATTTTGAAGGACTATGTTTCTTAAAATAAAAGTTGAACAGTATAATTGTGTCCAAAGCACAGGAAATGCTTCCAGATGTGAACTGAGAACAGTTCCCATACGCTGCTGAGAGATTATGAGTGATCCAAATTTATTTAACACATTGGGGTCAATGTAACCATCTGTCTATGATAGAATACGGGGCAGATGCAATAGAAAATACAATGCTTAGAATATGGACTTATACATTTATTGAGTTGTTTTATTACTAAATATAATAATAAAAAAAAGTCAAACCATTTTCTTGTTAGTGTGGTTTTTCATGATTACAACCTGTATGTTTTTTTAACCCAGTTTTTTGCACCTGTCATACAGGAACTTAAACTAAGCCTATGATTCATTTTCTGTCTATTTGCTGTTCTTTAGAGATACATTTGGCTAATTAATATAAATTAATAGTGTTAGACAATATTCAAATGCTTAAAAAAAAAAAAAAGAAAAAAATTACATCCAGCTTCCCAATGATGCAATTAAAATATCACGTCAACTTAATTAACTCGTTAAAAGCCAAGTGCTACATGTAATTTCACTTAGACTTTCAGGCCATGGATAGCCCTTAGGGTATGTTCACACGATGTACTGCAGCGTGTACAGTACGTGTCGCAATACATCGTGTGTTTTGGGAGATCGCGCTGATCAGCAAATACTACAGCGGTGCGACCCACCCGCCCCATAGATATGCATTACTAAGGGTAAGGGTATGTTCACACGGCTTATGTGGGAGAGATCCCTAATTACGGTAATCCATATCTCTCATAGAGAACTATGGATCATGCCTCGTCCCTCCGCGCGTACAATCCGATAATATTATACGTGCGGGGAGATAAGTGACATGTCATTTATTCGCGGCGCTTACTCGACGTGAGTAATACTTGTCTGATCATGTCTGATCAGCGCGAGTTCCCGAAACACACGATGTATTGCGGTGCGTACTGTACGTGCCGTAATACTTCTTGTGAACATACCCTAAGTGACATGTCACTTATCTCCCCACGCGTACAATACAATCGTATTGTACGCACGGAGGGACGAGGCGTGATCCACAGTTCTCTATGAGAGCTATGGATTACCGTAACTATGGGGTGCATTTCCCCACTTATTAAGCGCAGTACGCCGCAAAATACATGGCGAAATGCGTTCCAAAATAAGGCGTGTGAACATACCCTTAGTCATAGCTAAGTTGGATGCCAGCCATATCTTTTTCTAAAGCTTGTTATATGTAGTGTGTTTTGTATTTTACTACAGACTCTAATGTAACATCTGGAAAAATGACACAAAAATTAGCATTTTTGTGTAAAGTACTGTGTTGTAGCCATTCTAAACATTGTATCGATCCCTACTACAGCTATGTCTACTTGGCTATACGGTGGCTCAGGTTGATGCAGGGACTTCATTTACCATTGTATGGTGCACAGATATTGTGGCATGTCACAGATATTCTCTTCCAACAACAATACTTATGTAGGCGAATACAACCCTAAAACACCATCCGACAGATTATGACTTGATTTTTTTGCTGTTGTTGGATCTGTAGGTTATCCAAATGAAATATTAGGTATACAGAGCATCAGTTGGGCTACACTGAGGTTGCATTGAGCTGTAGCACATTTGAGTGAAATTCTGCTGGGCTTACAGAGGACCCATGACATTTTAACATGTCTATTTTAACATATACTTGTGTTCCCCATAAAATAACAGCTGTAGGGTATCAATTCTTATAACCCTGTGGTATGTGGTTCCTCTGTTATTCCTCCTAGAAGTCTATGAATAAACTGACAACTGGGCCTTACCATTCCCCTGACTGGCTTATGGGAAAAGAGCTGAACTCTTCAGCGCCATCTATTTTGAAATGTGAAAGGGATTCAAGCCATGCTAGTTTGTTCATCTGCATACAGCTATTTCAGGGTGCTTTTCAGTGCAGAGAAGAAGTTACTGGCTGGCTAGGTGAGAGGCACTTAGGGCCACAATTATGAAAACTGTCTAGGTCTAAAATTCACTTTGTTGCCCATTGCAACCAATCAGAACATCCCTCTCATTCTTCCAGAGCACTATATGAAATGAAAGGGGCACCCTGATTGGTTGCTATGGGCAACAAAGTGAATTATAGACCTAGACAGTTTTCATACATGTGGCCCTAAGTGTGGATTAACAGAGGTGAGGGATCTTGTTAGGGAGAAGCACCCCTGACTGTCTGCACTGATAGGACAATGTCAGACCATGCAGACCCAACTGGTAACACCCAGCTGACAATGCATTAATACATTTCTAGCAGTAATAACAAAAGAACCACACAACATCTAAGGATCTAAGGAAAGCTGCTCCAAAATTGTCATGGAGAGTACACTTATATACAGACATGCCAGGAGAGGCAACAGGTCCTCTTTAAAGCTACAGCTCTAGTGTCACTTTCGGTCATGTGACTAAAGCAGTAAAATTGAAAGTTATTATGACTGTTGCTCATGGTAACTTGTGATTTTAATACAACTGTCTCTACCAATGAGCATGTCAATCAGTGGCTGCAGAGGTCACATGTCTCTACTTACATCACCGTTTGGAGCTGATCATTTCTAAATGTTGGAGCAAATCAGAGGCAGTAACCGCTGCAACTACTGCTTGGCCTGTTTGTAAGTGCAAGAATTACTGTATAGCAAAAGTCCAAATTGACACGGCGCTAGATTTGAGGACTGGGAGAAAGTCAGTATAAGTATATGTTCACACGGTATATTACAGCACATATAGTATGCGTTGCAATATGCTAGGTGTTTTAGAAGTATGGGCTGCCCAGCCTGTACTACTAAAACACTGACAGCCAGTTCCCATTGACTGTCACTCTCCCCAGTGTCTAAACATCGGAAAGAAGTGACATGTCACTTCTCTTCTAAGCTGGGGAAAACATTCTCTCAATGAGAACTATGAATTACCGTAATCGTGGGGTGTATGTGGGGCGTATTGCAGCACAATTATGTGCCGAAATACGCCCCGCAATTTTGCCATGTGAACGTACCCTAAAGGTTTTTTTTAACTGGGGCCTCAGGAGCATTATGTTATATTTAAAAAGGGGACAAACACTTTAAATAGGGCCAGGGTGGAGAAAAATAGTCCGCCGCTGTAGGTCCCAAGCTTCCTGGGATCGGCTTCTCTTCACTTCCAGGTTTTTCCCTATCCATGCCCCATTTAACTACAATTTTAATATACTAGACAACCCTTTTAACAAAAAAAATTCTGAGGCTGTCTCAGTCATCTGCATAGTACTTAAAGAAATCCATGTGCTTGCTGCAGAAACAGCCACATTCAGATTAATGGAACAGATTTTTTGTCACAGCAACTTCTGCATGGACTTGCATAGACTTCTGCCATATGTGAACATACCCCTAAGGATGTTTTCACGTGTTACTGTAATGTTGCAATATTGTTGGATTATTTTTGCAGTTATTTTGATGGCTAAAAACTATTTATCGTACCAATACTGCAATGTGGGAACACAGCCTGAAGGGCCCAAATGTCTCTAAAAGGGACATTTAAAAAAAAGGGAAACTTTAAAATACTCACATTTTTCCCATTCCACACATATATCAGTGGACATACAAAAACTTGACAATCACTAACATTACTTATCTGAAAGCTCCTCAATGTTACCATGTATGGATCAAGTTTACAAGAAACATCTACAAGTTGTAACACATCATTGGATGATAGTGCTAATATGGAAAACGGAACATTTCCCTCTTATGGAATGGTTATTTACATTGCTGTAACATGAACTTATGATCACTGAAGATACGTTAAGGCTCTTTTTTTTTTCCAGTGCAGCGTGGACTTGGTATTTGACATGTGCACTATAACATTCCTAATCTGTACAGTAAATTGTCAGTGTCTGGTTTTTTCCCCATAAATGCTTCCACATAATTTGTTGTTTTGAGCATGGGATTATTCCTCTTGGTAAATGCCCTAAATTCTATGTAAGTAACCCCGAGATAACAGCATCTCTTATTAACATATTGCTAGGGCATGCAATTTCTTTTAGGCTGGAATCACACATGAAGGGCGATATATATGAATGAGGCTGTACCAGATATCTGGCATCTTTTCAGCCCGATATCAGACGCAGCCCCGTTCATACATTTTTAAATCTCACGCACGGGAAGCATGGTGCACTAGAACCATAGCGAAGCTATATATTTGTAGCTTCACTACGGCATTTCAGCGCATTACAGCTGGAACAGGTAGTTCAAAGTGCTATACCTGATCAAGAACTGTCGCCCGAGTGCTAGGATGCACCTGATTTATGGCCTGCTGTAGAGCGAGTTCATAAATCAGGCGCATTCTATGACATTATTATGCGCATGAAATTTGGCGTGTTAACACCAAATTTCTTGCATGTCGCCCTCAGTTTCTTCAGCAGTTTTGGAGCAGTTTTAATAGGGGTTGTCCTTTTTTTTCGGCCTTGATTCGTACAGGGCATTATTGCTGCAGCCACTGACTGGCTGTAGCTGTCACATGTCAACGGCAGAAATCACCATTTAAAGCGCTTACTTCCAATCAGTGAAGTCAATCAATGACACCTAAAAGCTGCTGACAATCAGTGGCTGCATCAGGAATGTCCCATTTGGATCAAGACCAGAAGAAAACAAAAGACTGGTGGAAAGTGAGGCACGTATAAGTATCTTTATTTAAAAGAAAAGCAATCAGCAAAACAATCAAACTAAAAAGATTCAACTGGAAAAACCCCTTTAATGCAGTTGTTTGAACAAAAAAAGTGGTTTACATTTTTTTTTTTTTTAAATATAAAAGAAGTGCTACTAAACCAATTTCTGTCTTAAAATTGCTTAAAAAAACTGAATCTTAGGCTGGGTTCACATGTAGCAGTCGTCTCACATCTGATGTAGGCTGTAATGCAACCAAAACCGCACTGGCTGCACAGCACGTTCTTCAAGATGACTTCACCTCTAAGCTATTTTCTATCTGAACATTTAGGGCCACATGTATGAAAACTGTCTAGGTCTAAAACTCTATTTGTTGCCATAGCAACCAATCAGAGCGCCCCTCTCATTTTTCAAGAGCACTATATGAAATGAGAGGGGCACTCTGATTGGTTGCTATGGGCATCAAAGAGAGTTTTAGACCTAGACAGTTTTACTACATGTGGCCCTTAGTCCCATTTTGACTAGGTTTACACATTGCATTTCTGTTGCATTTCTTATCTGCATCAAAAATGTATGTAGAAAACACTTTTTTTTAATGTTTAGAATGCAAATATCTTTGTAATTAACTAAAATTTAGAAACATAAATGAGATTTGGGTTCATTAATAAAGAATGCGCTGACTAACAGGTCAGTGCAGATTTGGCTGTGATTTAACCTCCACAATGGCAACCCAACCTAAAACTGCATTAGAAACTGCATGTAGGAAATATGAGGTAGTATTCATCAGAGTCTGTCTATTTCATTACCTCAACTAATGTTGTGTTTCTATGACAAGATTTAATTACACGCAGTGATCTGGAAGTCAAAGGATGCAGCCAAAATAAGTTGATGTATAATTTATGCCGCTCCAATTCACCAACAAAAACTCTCATTTTTAAAAAGAATCTAATAATGTTCACATGCGTAATTAATCCAAAACATTTATTATTCTTAAGACATAATGCCCCATTCTGGCTAAGAGTGCCTTGAAGATAATTTACTCTGGTGGATGTCCTTATTAACACAATCATCAGGGGAATTAATACAGCATCTTCATGTGTGAAGCTTCATTGGTTTATTGCGTCCTAGCGAGTTCATGTTTTATTCACTACATCATCTATTTTCCCATATTGTTAATAATGATGGAAAGGCTGCTTACAGAGGGTGCGTGTTTCTTTAAATTGGAAGTGGCCAGAACATTGCTCAAAATACCTCGAAGAAATCAATGAAATATTGCCTTGTGACTTATAACAAGCAAGCTTTACACAATTTATTTCTTGAAATATAAATGACACTTTTAGAAATGCAAACACCTGAGTCTTAGAATTGCCTGGTATTTCAATATGTTGAAAATGTGTTATTCTCTTCATTTTTTTTTATTTCTCTTTTTTAGAACCTTATTTTTCTTCTTTTTTTTGCCAGTACAAGAAGATTGTAAATTTCATCCACCAAATCCCATTTCTCAGGCACATAATGCTCATGATAAGATGTGGTATCATTCCAAAATCAAATTGCATTTATAAGCTTTATATTACTTATGTCTGCAGCAGGACATTACATGATTTTTTTTCCTTGTACCTCCTAAACTGGAAAGATTGCACAAGGTATGAAGATCTTAACCTGGATTCTATTGGGAATCCTTTTATAGGACTAAATTAGCTATAATTGATATTATTCCTCAATACTTAGCTGAGTCAAATTATTATGACCAATTATGACTAATATCCAGAGTATCCATGCAGCAAGGACAGCAGGTAGACGGACTAGGTGTGAATCAGTAAAGTTGTCACAGGTATCTGGAGCCATGCTGACTCCATCCCACAGCTATTGGAGGGTGTGTAGGAGAGGATCCATAGAGCTAACACAAACTTTGAGGTTGTCCCACAGATGCTCAACTGGCTTCAAGTTTAAGTAATTACCTGCTTTTAAGTAATTACTTGGAAGTCTTGGTCATGTCATGTGAAATGTCACATTGTTTTGTTGGAGGAATCCAATGAACCCCAAGGAAAACAATCAGCATGTATGGGGGGATGGTTTCATATGCAATTCGGCTGAGAGTGCTTCCACATGGATGAGTGGGCCCAGGGAATGCCACGAAAACATTACCCAGACCATAACGTCCATTTAGGGTGTATCAATAATACAATAGGGTAAGCAGGGTCGCCGTTATCGAGGTGGGTTCTCTGCCTTTAACAGGATTGTAATAGGGCATTTACCATTTATCATTTCAGGACCATTCAGTATGGTCTATCAGCCTAACATCATCTTGGAGACTTCAGAAGCATGAGTACATTGAAAGTGACACTATACCTTGTGGATATAAACTCCCTGGTGTCCTGTGGCAAATATATGCATTTTCTGTATGTAAATGTGGCTCTATGCCCTGCTCTCCATTGAAATTGTGAATACAGTTGAGGTACATTGGTCACACCTGTGGTGACTTTATCTATAAACATCAGTGTTTGGTTATTTGGCACTTATGTGCCTTTTTTCACAGATTTTGTTACTTGTTGTGTTTTAATGTATATCAATACAATTTTGTGTATTTTTAACTGGAAATATTTTTTTTTTCCGTTGCAAGACTCCTAGTGTGGATATCTTGTTTTTATTCCGTTAGACTAAAATGAAGAGATTCCAGACTGGAAATATCAACCTGCTACCACTCAAATGCCTTCCCCAAAGGAGAGGGTTGAAGCTTCATAATGCACTTATAAAAAGTAGAAACAGGTTTCTGAAGATGCTCTCTCCTGGCAATTTGTTCGAGATTACCACATTCCAACTTGATATCGCCCTTCCCATACTGCTGAACACATCCATGTCTAAGTTGAAAGTAATTGAACAAAGCTGACCTAGGTATAACAAATAATTTAGCTAAATCAGAAAAGTCTTGAAAGCTCCCATCCTCATATAGGTGGCCCAAATATGTAGGTCTTTTCAACGGCAAAATTAAAAATCTGCCAAAGAGGCTAGTTCACCAACTTCACAGTCCTCTATAGTGGGACAAATAGAGACCAAGGATCACTACTTACATCTCCTTTATAGACCTCTACAAACTTCTTCCAAATTGCGACTGTTGCTGCCATGTTTGATATATAATGTAGCATTGGGTTCTTCCCCTGTCTATACACTAAGTTCCCTAATGCCTCAAATGAACCACATAACGCCGCTTCCGGTACCACCTCCGGATTATTACAATCAACCCTGATCCACCAAGCTGCTTGTGAGAGCTGGGCTGCCACATACTAAATGTAAAAATCCTGAACAGCTAATCCACCATCACCATCGCCTTCAATGTTGCCCTACTCATCCGTGGAGCCTGCCCCCCAAATTAAAGAAGACTTCAGCCTCTCTAATGTATGAAAATAGGATTGGGATAAGATGTAAAGAGCCGCACTGTATAGGTACAACAATTTGGGCAGAAACACAATTTTTATTATGTTTATCCAGCCTATCAACCTCAAGGGCAAAGATGCCCAGGCATTAATTTGAGTGCAAACTCTTGCATCACAGGGGCCACATTAAGGCTCACAAATGTTTGTACATCCTTATGAACCTGGATGCCCAGATATCAAAACTGATCAGAGACCACAAGCTGACATCTCATGGAGATATGCTTCATCTTAACATCATCCACCAGAAAAAAGACAAACCTTGACCATTTTACCCTGAAAAGGACCCACATCTAGAAGAGTATCCAAGGAGGCCTGAGGGTACGCCAGATCTACCAACAAGTCATCCGTGTAAAGTGACAACTTACCTGTCTCCCCCATAATATCCCAGACCTCATTGACAGGATTTTCATTAATTAATACAGACAGTGGCTCCATTACCAAGGCAAATAACAATGGGGAGAGAGGACATTCCTGCCTTTTACCCCTACCAAGAGCAAAGGTGGAAGAAAGATACCCATTGACACGAACTCTGCCAATCAGTTTGAAATACAAGGTATTTAACCACTTAAGAAAATCCATAGGAAATCCCATACACTGCAGTACTGCCCACATGAAGCACCACTTTACGGAACCAAAAGCCTTTTCATTGTCAAGAGAGGCTATAACTCTGCATCCAGCATTATCAACCTTAAGCAGCAGATTGGTACAATAGGCTTATATCCGTAGTCTTCCCTGGCATGAAGCCAAATTGGTCCACGCCTATAATTGCTAAAATTCTGGAAATAAGGCACATTGCCAAAACCTTTGCTAGGATTTTAACATCCAAATTTATAAGTGAAATAGGCCTGTATGAACTACAAGCATCTGGCGGTTTACCCGGTTTGTAATTCAAAAATATGATGGCTTCATATAAAGAAGGCAGCAGAACACCCCTCTGAAAAATGCCCTTGAATAACTGTTCTAGGCCAAAACTGCACTTCTCTCCATAAACTTTGTACCATTTGGCTGGGAACCCATCCGGGGCCCGAGGTTTTACAAGTAGACATGCAACATATGGCTATCAGAATCTCTTCAACTAACTCATCTGTGTCTAAAAAAACCGTTCAGTCCAGTTACAATTGAACTTTTGTTTTAGACTCACATCTGGGAGCTCCTGGTTTATTTTGGTGGTGAGCTGCTTCACTGTACTGTATCGGTCTGCTCTGACATACCTTTGTTCACCTCTCACATCAATGGCACATAGTGCTCAGCAGTTTTCACGTCTCTTATTTGCAGTGGTGCCTTTTGACCACTCAAAATACACTTTCATCACAGCAGCATGCTGCGCAGTTACTGATATACTGCCACCTTTGACCTGAAAGCCAATAATCATCCCTTTATGCAACGTATAAATTGCCCCTTTAACCCAAGAAAACATCAAGGTAGCAGACAACCTATTTCCCACCGTATATGCCCACCAAGCCAGCTCACAACTCGTGACTTCCTTCATGAGGTGTGTGCTGACAATGTCGAAAGTAGGAATTGGTCATTATGTGTGACTTGACTATATATTTTTTCTACAGGCATTCTACAATCTGTTTCTAATGCAAAGTGTAAAATATAATATCACATGTGGAGCAATGAAAAACAAATCATTACAACCTTTAATAGCATCCAATTTACCTCCCAAAGGGAAATTGTTTTGATCATAACAAAATATCTTTCATGTATGTGGCAATTAGATGAAATACCTGCTAATGAATAAACAGGGAGAAATGTACTCATCTTTTGTTAACCTTATCCAGCTGCATAGAGCTGTCAAATGTATAACACTGCATAACCTGGGATGGGTCAATAGACCGATTCAAACATTTCATAAAGACCAAATGTTAGGAACTATTATAGCATGTGAGCCAAAATGTAAAAAGCTTGTTGTTTATGCAGATGTTGGTACTGTTTGCAGTGTATATAAAATCAGTCACCAGGACTATTACTATGAGAAACCTATGTGCAAACTTTCATACAAGTGGCAAAATGTATAGCTCCGGAAAAAATTAAGAGACCACTGCACAGTTTTCTGACAATCAGCATCTCTACATGTCTGACAGCCATTCCATTCCAGTGTCAGTTGAATTCCAACCAATGTCCACCTCATTCTACTTAATGTGCTTCTGATTAGGTGATAACCTGAACCAAATCTTATTTGATGAAGGAAAGTATAAAAAACACTGCTGTGGTCTTCACAATCCTCTTGCAATAGGACAAGCTGGATGGCAAAACAAGTGCTAGGAATAGACCAAAAGGAATTTGCATGGAAAATATCATTGCTATTCCAACAAGTACTGATTTCTGAACTCTTCCTGACTTAAAACTTTGGGTCTTATTGTTTTAAAAAAATTTATGAACTTGTTTTCTTTTGCATTATTTAAAGGTCTGACAGCACTGCTTCTTTTTTATTGTTTTGAAGATTTCTCATTCACTGCAAATAAATACAATTTTTTTTGCTTTGACTTTCGGAGAAATTTTGTCAGTAGTTTATATAATACAATAACAATGCAGATGTTTCTCAAAAATACATACCATTGAAGAGAAAAATCAGAGAAACTGAAAACTTTGCAGTGGTCTCTTAATTTTTTCCAGAGCTGTTTGTCCCCATATTACAAAGGTCTAAATAATATATGGAGCTAGGGCTAGCTTTTCAGGGCGAGACACAGAGAAAGAGAAACAGAAAGCAAGAGTCATGTGTAGTCATGTACACCAACTGAATGAACTCCATTGGGAGGCCTCAAGCACTCCAGTCTGACACCAAATGCAGGTATATACTATCCATGCTACTATGTATTGTATTACACTTATCATCAAAAAAACAATGCTGTACCCTGTCGTTCAACAGTTCTTGCTCCACCCCTAGCACCTAGTGCTCTTTATCCCATCACAATATAGTTACATAGTTACATAGTTAGTACGGTTTTTTAAGAAGAACACGGGGTCCATCAAGTTCAACCAAGGGGGGATAAAAAGTGGGTTTATGGGAGAGAGGACAAGGACTTTAAGCCCAAGCCTCACCACTGGTTAATTTCCCTGAAACCCACAAGGCAAGACCAAATTTGCTCCAGTGGAGACCCTATCTCTGACCCCAGAGCCTCCACCAGCCATGATCCAGAATGTTACATAGCTACATACGCATTAATATTCTTTAGTTCTAGGTAGGTATCTAAGCCTTTCTTGAAACTCTCTACAGTTCCTGCTGTGACCAGCTCCTCAGACAGGCTATTCCACAGATTCATAGTTCTTATAGTGAAGAACGCTCTTCTCCTCTGGAGATTGAATCCTTTTTTCTCTAGTTGGTATCACTTTACATTATAGAGCAAAATGCTTCTATAAAAGCTTTCATTCTTTAAGGGTACTAAGGGTACTACATGCTATTCATATTCCTTCATATATGTATGAAAGATTATGGGCTCTTTAGCAGTCTTGGTGGTAATCTGCTGAGAACAGCTAATTAGGACAGTTCTCTACTCATGCCTGAGAGCAATCCATTTTATCTGTATCTCAGAGAAGATAGGTGGTTGGGGCCACTCCTCATAGGAAACCAATGGACAAACCATCTGTGCAAGTGCAGCCAGCAATGAAAGACCAGGACTATTTTACACAGGGTCATGGGGATGGGACTCCCTATTTAATGTCACATTTACCTGGATTCACCTTATTTTCTGTATCCTTCACTCTCTAAGGGGTATGGATTGCATCTTTTCCCTTATAAGAACTGTCTGTCAATTGAAATGAATACTTGACTACTTAGTGATACGTTTATTTGTTGTGCCTTTGTATGGTATATACCGTATTTATTCATATATCTATCGGAAAAAAACAATAGATGCTGGCTTGTATACTTAGCCTCTCTTATGGCTGTTGTTTAGCTTAGGGTGCTGCTTCACTGACTCCTGATGCTGTCCAATGTTAGGGCAAAGTGTGCATAGGCGTCTGCAAAGTCATAGTGCTGAAGGCATCAGGAGCAAGAGCTGAGCAAGAGCACCTCATAACCTTTAATAACTGACTCTTTCTTAAAAGAAAAACTGAAACCATATTTTGGTTGTGTATATGAGTTGCATAACCTCCATAGGTGGCAAAACCTAGCTCTTAGACTCCTGCTCAAGGAAAAATAATACTGTTTGGCCATCCAGCAATTGTACTTGAACTCAGTTCTTGGATCACACAATAGGCCAAGAATCTATAACTACTTCTTTAGCTACAGATAATGTAGCTCTATTAACGTAGGAGGGGCAAATTTTTTCCCAAAATTGGGTTGGGGTCACTTCGCGAATTTTCGTTCAAAATTTCGTTTTTTCAAATTATTTGGCCGAAATGCTTTTTAAAAAAGAGCTATTTCCAGGCTGCACAGAGCCTGCGGGTGCTGTTTGAACGTTGTCCCTGTTTAAAATAGCAGAGGAGGGTTTTTTTTTGGTCTTCTACAAAAGTTGTTTTTAGTATGACACGCAGTTGATGCCCCCGGGTTTTTGAAACGCTTCACTATTAAAATTCCCTGGGCACTTAAAGGGGGGCAAAATGCCAAAAACTGAAGCGGGAAAGTAGCCTGATTAAAATCATGCCCCGAAAGTGGAAAAAACAAGCTGAGAGCTCAGGTGGCAACTTTTGTGACAGGTGTGGAGGTGACGGCGGCAGCCCCGCAGCATGAGGTCAGGCATGGCACAATGACATTTGGAGGTGGCAAAAAATGAGGAAGCCACGAGTGGCACAATGACTGGAGTGGGGGTACGGGGGGTAGCAGTTGAGGTCAGGGAGTGGCACAACGACATTTGGGGTTTTGGGAAAAAAGGAGGGAAGCCAAAGAATGGGCCCAAAGATGAGAGCGGGGTCACGGGGGCTGCAGAGAGGTCAGGCAGTGGACAATGCCTTCTGGAGGTGGAAAAAGGAGGAAGCCCAGAAAGGGCAATTTATACAGTGTGGAGGGACAAAGCAGCAGCATGAGGTAGGGAGGGACAATGACATTCTGGAGGTGGCAAAACAGGGGGAAGCCACAGAAGGCACAATGACTGA
>JAODAL010042790.1:0-34470 GCA_025379985.1 Phyllomedusa bahiana
TGATGTAGATATCTGTATATGATAAATACACACCCTGTATTTGACCCCAAAAGAACCATAAAAAAGCTTGGGGAACCCCTTGGGTATAAATTGCCCCCACAAATGGGGAGGAAAAATGACTTTTTTATTTTCCCTTTAAAAACTCTGGTATTTTACAATTAAAAGCACAAACAGGCTTAATTAAACCTTCGAATGAATTTGCTACAGAATTTCTTCTTGGGGGTGAAAAACAAAGTTTCTTTTACTGATACAGCTGCAAAAAAACTTGTTAACCCCCCGGATGTTTGCGCAAAAAATTGAGCACCAAAAATACCCCTTGTACGTTTTACAATGGCGTGTGTTTTACGCTACACAACAAAGGAAAACTTGTAATTAACACGCTGGTGAATTTGCTACAGGAAAAATGTCTTTTTTGGCGGGGGAAATAAAAAGGGTTTTTTTTTTACCACAGCAGAGACAACGCGTAATTTAAACCCCGGGGGTAAAATTTCCCCAAGAATTTGGAACACAAACTACCAGCTTTGAGCGTGTTTTTCAAGGGTGTTTTTTACGCTACACAAAAGAGGGAACTTGTAATTAACCTTCGCTGTGAATTATGCTAAAAGGAAAAAATGTTTTTGGGGGTAAAAAAAGGTTTCTTTTTTTTCAACAGCACAGAAAACGGTAATTAACCCCTGGATGTAAAAGCACCCAAACAATTTTGAACCCAAAAGCAGTTTGAGCTTTAAAAAGGGTGTTTTTTTTCACTACCAAAAAGAGAAAACTTTAAATTAAAAAGGGGGGGGGGTTTTGCCAGATTAATGTTTATTGGGATCCCCCAAAATGGTTTAATCCTTTTCTAAATATTTGTGATTACAAAAATTGCATCTGAGAGAGCTACAGCCTTCCTTTTCATGCCTTGGTTTCTTTAAAGAGCATTAGTACGGCGACAGGCGGACGGGCTTTCGCAGAACTTCTTATCTTTAGCTGAGCGCAGAAGTTTTAAGGCACCGGTTAGAATAATTTTTTTTTTGTATACGAATTAGTTGTAATGAATAAACCTGCTTTATCTGATGAAAAAAACATGAAGAACTTTCAAGCTGCGGTGAATGGGTTCTTTTTGTATATAGAATACAAGTAAATGCAGCTCTGTTCTTCCCCCCTCTTGTGGTGTGTCTCTCTCTCTTTTATCTTGATTTGTTTACATTCATTGGGATTAGAATAAGGCTATAAGTGATTTGGGGCTGTTTGCGATTTGAACCCCACGTTGTTGTTATTTATTTCACTTAAGTTTTGAAAGCCCCCTTGGTTTCCCCTCACTCCTCATCCCCCCCCCTCTCTCCCCTGCGCTTCATAACTCCCCGTATTTGTTGACTTTCTGCCTGTGCTAAAAGGGGGGTAAGATTACTCCCGGCAAACCCCCTTTAACCTTCGCATGTAAATTATGTACAGGAAAAATGTTTTTTGGCGGTGAAAAAACTTTTTCTTTTAGTCACCACAGCAGCAAAAAAGTTAATTCCCCGGGAGTAAATTGCCCCAAACAATTGGCAATCACAAACCCCTTTGTAGCGTGTTCAAAGGCTGTTTTTATGCTACACAAAAGAAAGAAAATTAATTAACCTTGCTTTGAATTATGCTGAAAAATGTCTTTTTTGGGGGGTCAAATAAAAGGGGGTTTCTTTTTAGTCACCAAAAAGCAGCAGAACAAAGTTTAAAACCCCGGATGTAAAATTTCGCCAAAAATTGGCAGCCCAAAAATGAAATTTATTTGTATTATAAAAAGCTGTTTTTTTAAATAAATACAACAGAACAGGCTTAGATCCAACCTTGATATTCAATGTGCTATGAGCAGATACTTAAATGTATATGCAGCTGCACGGGGACAACACTGGACTTGAACCAAACCCCCAAAAAATCGAAATAGAACGTTAAGAGAACAGTTCTCGAGAACCCCCCCAAAAAAATCGCTGTTAAAAATCGTTCTTCAGTAAGAGTTTTAAAAGCAGCCGCGGCACACCTTCCCTGATCAGACAGTGAAGGAGGGGAGCTCCCAGCGTCGGCCCATTTATATATGCTGTGAGTCACAGAACCCCCCGGTTTTCTGATTGGCTTCATCTCTCCCAAATGTCATGCAGGTATGCCCTTTTCTCCCAAGTTCTTTGCCCCGGGCAAATGGCTGAAAGCTTTTTATAAAAAAAAGCACATTTCGTTCACGCGAAGTAACCCCAAACTTGACTTCGTTCCGAACCGATTTTTCCGAAATTCTAAACGAATTCCACTTCGTTAGAATGAATTCCCCAAAACCTAGTATTATTGAGAATACATTTTTAATGGTTTGCCTCTCCAAGTGATTCAAATACCATTTTTTCGTGACACATTGGGCGATATGCATGAAAGGAACTATGCCGGGCTGTTTAAAAAAAAAAAAAAAAAAAAAACTTTGTTCCCGGTTAAACATTTTTTTTAAAAAGGTCTTTTCCCCAAAAATTTTTTTACTCATTTGAATCCCACATTATGTTAGTCCCCAATTCTCAGGAAATTTCAGTGTGTCACCCAAAATATAAACTAATCCATCCCAAATTTCAAACTGTGAAAAAATTTTTGGCACATGTTTTGTCTCACATGGGACACATTTAAAAAAGTGCTGAAAGGGGACACTTTCAACTACTGATGTATGCTACACTAACCTACTGACAAGAACGACTGTCTAGTCTGTGCCAGTCTTCATACATGTTGTCCATTATGCTTTAAATAAATATTTATTTTATTACATTTTATGGAATATGGTTTAGAAATTTAGTAGCATTTTTTCACATTTTTAAGAAATTTTCAACACAGATTTTTTTTTTAGGGGGGCCAGTCCAGTTCTAACGTGGCTTTGAGGGGCCTGTATGTTAAACACCCCCATAATTGACTCCATCTAAAAGACTGAAATTTTAAAGCAGTAATAGTGAATATATTTAACCCACAGGTGTTTCACAGATTTTTGTAGCATTAGGCTGTGAAAATGAATTTTTTTTTCAAAAAATATGCAGTATTAGCTGAAAAATTTATTTTCCTGGAAAAAAAGCAGCCCAAACTTTGTTATGGAATTTCTTTTAGCAATATTCTGTAGGTACTTAAACTGCTGTTTTTGGGACATGGGAGGGCTTTCAAAGAAGGGCGCTATTTGGCTTTTGGAACACAGATTTTGGTGGGTGTTGCAAAGTAACAGAACAGGTGAAACAACTGAAATGAGTTGACATTTTCATTGGAACCATTTGGTGAAATGACTTTAATCGCCTATTAATATGTTTTTTGGAAAACTGGATGAAGGAAATACAGAAGTCCTAGAAGTGATTCTTTTAACAACATTAACCACTCAGTATAAATTACATTAGTTTTATTCTGCTGGATGAAATGAATATGGCAATGCTCAATTTAAATAACTTTTTATGTTATAGCACCTTAAAAAAATATAATGCAACGTGTCTGAAAATTGGCGTCGCCACGGCAAATTTTAGGGGCATTTAATCAGTATAAAGTGCACCTGAAAGTACAATGGTTTAAAAAATCTGGCGTCTGGTATACCTTGCATAGTAAACTTAATGCGTCTAAAAAAGGCGCATTGCACCAAAAGAGGCGCATTGTATAGTGTATCATTGTTACTTTATGTAATGTGCCTATTGAGGCCCATTGCATAACGAAGGTGCATAATGTATCATTACTAGTGTATGTAATGAGCCTCAATAGGTGCATTGCATTATGGAGGCGCACAGCGTATCTTTGCTACTATATCTAATGCACCTTTTAAGGCGCATTACAATGTGTCGTGCCCGGCGCGTAATGCGCCTAGTTTTGGTGTATTACAGTTAATTTATATTGGGTCACAATGTGGTTTTATAACTGAATCCTTAATGCTTGTCTTCCACTAAGATATCAGATATTGTTGTAAGCTTATCTGGTGTTATATACTGTGTTTTTTTGTTTGTGATTCCCAATGCAATTAATCTTGATATTTTTATGACAATATTACTTCTATTACTTAAAGGTCTCTGTAAATTTTACCTTTGCAAGGTCAATAACAATAAACATAGAGCTAAACCTGACTACAGCTCTACGTGGCTATATTATATCTATAAAGCAAATATTGAATTTTCATTTTTTTTCAAGAAAACATTGGAGTAGACAATATAAAAACTGAAGGAAAACTGAAATAGTTAAACTCTGGACTTACCTGTCAGTCACCTACAGAACCTAGAAATTGAGGCTGATAGATGGAAAACAAAACATTGTGCATGCAGTTACTTTTTCTCATTTCCATCATGCTGGGGTATTTTCTTTTATTTATCAACAATTAGGTTTACCAGACCCTATCCACACACCTAATTCCCAGCCTAAGTGCAAACTGTCAGTTCTATAATGAAGTGATTGACAAGAGAAGAAAACCTATACACCCCTACGATAAAAGCATTTATCTAAGCATTCTCTTCTGTCTTCCACCCCAACAAATGCTGATATGATTTCGTATTCACAGCAGCTTGGTTCATTTCAATATTTATTGCTAGGTCTAAATATGTGGGATGTATTGAAATAAATTGAAATGTTTTCCCTGTCCGCACAAAAATGTTAAAAAAAAGCTATAAATCTGGTTCCATTTGGTCAGTTTTATTTCAAACTTTTTAATTACAAAAATTGCAACCTTTAAGAAGATAATGGAACATGTTTTCAGAATTCATTCTATTCTCTATGATTCCCTAATATAAAACAAATATTTGTAGAAATTATGTTAAAAACATATTTTATCTTAATATATCCCTTCACTTTCTTATTTTATTTTGACACTTTGGTTGAAATTTAAACCCTATAGCGAAGTAATGGATAAAACAACAGAAATAGAATCAGACCCGAAACATACTACATATACATATATATAATTTTTTTTATTAAATTAAAATAATTTAATTTTATACAGTTAATTCTTAGAAATTACTTTTTATTAATGTACCGATGTAAGATGAGAAATATTGGACATTTTTGCCCCTTACAGCAAATCTAGCTCTACTTCGACTCCTTGGGTTTAGGCAGACCACATTGAAATAGGTCTGTCTGTCGGAGCAGTAATGCGCCTAGTTTTGCTGAACTATATTCATTTATGTGTCTAATATTACCAGTGTGGTGTGACATGCCTCCATAGCGCCCCCGGAACGCCCCCAGAACACTCCTTCATGTTAGGCGCATTAGAAAGTGTTGAGTCTTACGAACATTATGCCTAACACATACGTTAGGAGCATTAGACATCATAGCCGGCTCACTTAGGTGCATTGTACACCAGAAAAAGAGTGAAAAACCCTTTCATACATGTTGCCCTTAGTGTAGGAATAAATAGTGCAGTTGTATCGTGGCCAGTGTATGACCGAAGCACTGCCCTTGATTAATCCGTCAATGGCCACATGAAAAGATAATGGAATGATTAGAGACAAGTTTAATGTCCATGTGTCCATACATGCATGTTTTATAGCCTCTAAAGTTACTGGGAAACAGGTCTACATTCATGTTAAATGTCGTGCCAATAGACATCTGCAATGTCTGAAAACAACATAGAATTTTTGTGTACTGGCCATTCCTGTGTTGTCTGCAATATTTTCAAAGTCAGGATCCGAATGACTTTATTTCAAATGTTTGGTGGTGAAAAAATAATGTTTTAAATATTTTGAAATATATATTTAGAGAAAAGCTAAACAACCTAGATTATACGTCTTTCAGGTTTTTTGTAACAAAATGTATGTTTCAAAACTACCCATGGACCTAAAACAAATATCTGGTCCCCACAGCCTAACAAGGACGTGTGAGTCTGAAGCTGGCTATGGCTCATTGAAACTGCATGGTGAGAAAACCTTTAAGTAGCAGCAATAAAAAAGAATATTGGTGGTCACTAAATGACCGTTTAAACGGCACAGAACAAATACTGGTCGGATAAATATTTGTACTGTTTTCGGGCCGTGCACATTGCCGCAGGGGGACGGCTTTTCTCTGTGATTAGCGGAGAAAAGCCCTCCCCCTTCACATCGACTTGTTCATATTCCGTTGGAAAACCGGTCGGAAGAATGAACATGTCCTATGTTTTTTGGACCTCCAGCAGTCTGAAAAACCGTGGGCGGAAAACCGGTGCAGTGGGGACTGCTGCATTGATTTTCCATAGGGGCCCGTTTTAAGTTCTCACCCGGTTTGCAGACGGTTTTCAAAAATGAAAACCATCTGAAAAACCAGGTGAAAACCCGTGCTGTGGGGACATGGCCTAAAGGTTTACAGTCAATAACAAGTCTATAACAACAGCCTGTGGCAGACAGTTCTAAATTTTCACTGTTCTTATTGTACAAAAAGCATTCTGTATCCTAGTTTTGAAATCTTGTTTAAGTTTGCATACCAGCCTATAGAAAGCGTGTTAATATCTCCAGAAAAAGCCATAGAGAGACAAGGCTGAGACAGACTGAAAGAGAGGTTTAGCAAGACTAATTCAATGCAAATGCTCTGATGTTGTCCATAGTAAACAATCTGCTTTTCGGTCTCATTTTTGAGTGAACTTTGTAAAAGCTACAAACTCACTTATTGCCACTGGAAACTGCTCACCTTTCTGGACTAGTTTTGAGAAATTACCCCCATGTCTATAAAACTTTATTTTATATAACTCATTAGCCATATATTTTATTAAAAATATTTTCTTAATATACCTATAGGACTTTACCCTTATTATATATTATGTGAGTCAAGCATGAGTTCAGATGCAATAGAGTCATTCTACATAGACATATGCATGCTATACAAGGCTCGGCTCAATGGGCACACATGATTTAATGTGAAATCACAACATTAATGTAACTCATTGGTGTACTTAGTTTATCCCATGGGAAGGAATGCAGCATGTGGCAATTTGGCTCCTTGCTACATTAAAGTGGTCTTCAAGTTACAGCGTGACTCTATGTCGTCATGGGGTTTTAGCCTTACCATTTGCAACATACCTGAAGTTTTATACTAGAGTTATTTAAAATTTATATTTCTAATTGTATATAAGAAGCTTATACTTTCTTTAGGGTCAAATCTTCTAAGCCTCAAGACAGACACATTTTACAACATTATTGTTGTACAAAGCTGTGATATTATTTAGAAATAAAAAGATATGTGTGTTCAATGTGGCATAAATACTCATTTAAACCCATTTATTTCTAATTTATGAGTAATTATAATTGAAATGTCTCAATATGGAGCTATTCGAGTATTAACAAATGTTCCGTCTGCAAATTTATGCAAAAACAGGCTAATTAAAATCAATTCAGGAGAGTACAGTGAGCTGTCTCATTACCGTAGAACAGAATTATATTTTATATACCAAGTAAACTATAGTTTCCTATTATATTTTGCGGCATTATCCCACATGTGATCTAAACACTTTTTTAACTAAAATACAAATTACTTTGAACAGTACAGTGGCCCACCGGTTAAAATTTTAGGATGTAATATTTTCAACATACATTGGACCTCTTTTATGAAAACGGTCTTTGTTGCCTACAGTTACCAATCAAAAAACAGTTTTCATTTGCTGTTGTCTTCTGGAAACATGAGAGCTGGCCTCTGATTGGTTGCTATGGGCATCAACAACAGTCTTACTGTTAGATAGTTTTCATAAATGAGGCTTATTGTATTTTCTGGGATATTGTATGTTGAGAGCGCATTGAACATGCAATATCACAGACACTGTTGATCTGCGACTCGTGATTGGAATATCCAACTAATTTTCATGAACATTTTACTTGGGAAACATCTGTATTAGTGAAGTGCATGCAGTGATTGGTAGTCTAGTAGTGCCTCTCTATTGTACAGTATGATACAACATGTTCTGTACTTGAGGCTCCTATCTTCAACAGAGAAAGTGATTTCCAGCTTCCTGCAGCTCTTTCTGATGCTATATGTGAAGAGTTGCTTTACCTGGATTAGTATATGTTTCATTTTCTTTAATCTTCATGTTGCATTACGTTGGTGACCTTTTGGACTTCAGAACCAATTACCAGCTTTCCATAGTTATGGTCTCAACATGCAATGGTTTTAATGTACAATGGTTGTCACAGAACCAATTAATAATGTTTGTTGAGGAACCATTGTGTTGTCATAAAGTAATTTTAGAACAGCCTTCAACATATTTTCTTAGAGTCGTTATCGTTATCTCACTGTTAACGAATTTGGCTACATTTGAAGATTTCTTCACTGCTTTTCCTACAATGGAGACCAGGTTGACCTAAGATTCTCACATCAAGCACAATAATAGCAACAAAGTGACAACTAAAAGGTACAATACCACAGTTTCTCTGCCGGATTTTCATGACAGTATCTAATTTAGATTTTCTGATGAGATTTGTGCCAAAAAAACATGCCCTTGTCCAACATATTTTTTTAAAGTTTTTTTTGCCAAAAACTGGCACAGGTTCAACCACCTTTCTAAGATTAGACACATTTATGAATGTGGACCTTGTACAAACACGCAACCAGCTGAACCCACAAGCCACCGAAAACAGTTACAAACGTCTATGGAACAATTGGCTATTACTAAGGGTGTTTTGCCGCCTGAAATGCATCAGCGCTTTTTGTCTCCACTCTTATGCCAGATGTAAGGATTTGTTTTTAATCTAATAATCTAATAAAGGACGTGATTGCTTCTACATATGACCGTGTGGATATGAGTGCTGTCCACTAGGGATAAGCAATATTATCGCCAAAAAGTTTAAATCTGCACGAAATTTCCGATCACACAATATTTTAGGTGACAATCTTACAGATAATCTTTTACGATCGCACCATTTTCAGCATTTCCTGTCATTTTGGCAGCCAGCCAATCAGCTCCGAGGATAGAAGGGGGTGAGGAGGATGTACAACGTCACCACTTTGCGGTGTATGGATGTCATTGGCTCAAAAATCACGTGACCTCGTTTTATCTATGCTGCTGCATTTCCTGTTTGAGCTCATTCTCTGTCTATCAAACTTCAAAGCAGGACGTGTCTCTCTGCGTTTAAACCAATAGCTGTTCTAACAGCTCTGAGAGATAGTCTCTAATACAAGAAACCATCCACCTACTTACAGCTTAGAATAGAGTTAGATTAGAGAATTTCACTTCTTATTAAGTTAGAGAAAGTTTTAAGGATATGTACGGGTGTATGTAGCCGCGGGGCTGTGGGGCAGGGGGGAAATGGGGTCGGCAGCAGGAGAGGCTTTTGAAAGGGAGGGAGATATTTTGCAGCTCAGTGTGTTCTGTGACCTTAAATTGAAAAAGCATTGTTTTTTACCACTTTTTTTGCCAGCAGACCTCTGATAGGAGGTGTAATTTTCCCTGTTTTTTCAGTTCTATTGCAATCACTGCTTGTCAGTGTTCCCAAAAACCGGCATAACTTATCCCTATAACTTTTAAATAGTTTTATTGAAGTCCGTGCGTCTGTTTGGCACATGGAGCTCAGTTGTACGCATATTGTTTTATACATATTTTATAGTAAATTACACCTGTTGTCAGTGGTGCGAAGGCCGCCATATTAATCCATATAATATTTAAATACTCTTATTGACTCCTCTTTCCGGGACTTTTTAATCTGTGGGTCATGTAGATTTAAGGGTCATGCAGTGGTCCAGGACAGGGATATTCAATGTCCAGTTCAACTAAAATGGTGGTTCAAAGACTCCTTTTTCCAGCACAATTTAATATGTGGGTCAGTCAGGCTTAAGGGTCATGCTATGGTACAGGACAGGGATAGTGAATAGTCTGTGAGATTTTTTCTGTGACTCTTGTTGCCTAATTGTCTTGCCTATGAAGTAGCATGTATCCAGTTTACTGTTGTGGATGTTAATTCCATCTTCTCCACCCCTGTTTGGGTGTAAGAATGAAGGTGTTGTTCCTCTCCCATAGACTTTAATGTCATCGGTGATAATCTGTTATCGACTATCGGCATGATACTTGCCGATATCGACTCGATAACGATAGTTGACACAATCGCTCATCACTACTGTCCACCAACTTCTCCATACATTTATGAATGTGTCTCGACAGAATGTGGTGCACAAATGCCGTTTTAATCCATGCCATTTTCAAACTGGTAAGACAAATTTTGCCGCATATTTTTGTCTCACAGCGAGAGTCATTTATAAAGTCCTGTGAGACACTTTCATACATACTGACAAATGCTACACTATCCTAATGAGTTGACTGTCTAAGACTGTGTAGTCTGTGCCAGTTTTCATACACCAATAAGTGTCGTCTGATATTTTCAGTAGAGCAGAAAAGCAAAAAAAGTGGATGAAGTTGCTCATAAATATCAATCAGCCATGATAAGAAAAAGATAAAGTTAGTAACATTAAATCTTTAATCACAATAGCAAGCAGAGGAGGAAATATAATTACAGCTCAATGAACCCAGACTGAACCCAGTAGGAGGCAACATAAAATACGAGGAACCTTGAGCTTGTGAAATATAGTGGTCACTTTGTCAACTAATACCTCATATTTGATATTTTTCCAGCATGTTATTTTGTTTTTGCCCAAAATACTGGGGAGCAGAGGGTGTCAGTATTCTGTATTGGACACATAAAAGTGCTGGGATGCCAGCCATTACAAAGTGCCGCGTGTGCCCTGTAACGTGCCTAATATCAGAGTGCGGCCGTTTTTAAAAAATTCGCAAATGGGACAGCGCTAGATCTCAGGCTGAAAAGATGCCAGACTTCTGGCGCAGCCCAGTTCATACATGTCACCCTTTATGTTCACCCTGAAATTTCAACCGAAAGTCAAATATCCCTAACTTTTTATGAGTAGTGCATATTCTCCCTGATTAATATACACAGTGACATCCTTCATTATATACAGTATCTTGTCCTATTATTATACATCATCTCTTATATTCAATATTATATACAATATTGTCATGGGGCTGGCGCGGGTGCCGTCGCCCCCCGTGGCCGCCCCCTGCCCACATGGGGTCTGGAGCGGGTGCCGCCGCCCCCCTCAGCAGCCCCCCCTGCCGCCCGGGCTCCGGCACCAGTTTACTTACCCGTCCACGCTCCTGTGCTCCCTGCTCCTGCCTGTGCCAGCCGCTGCGCGCGTACCCGCTGCTTAGGGCGTGTACCATATATAGGACCAGCGGCCGGCAATGGACAAATTACCGGCGCGCTGGCCCTTTAAATCCAGACGAGCCGTCCCGCGCCCTGGTAATTTGTCTATTGCCGGCCGCTGGTCCTATATATGGTACACGCCCCCTGCACTCTCTGCCAGATTGTTGTTGTGCGTTCAGTGTCTTTAGAGAGTGTTGGAGTTCCGTATTGATCACCCGTGTACCAGTCCGTTCGGATACGTTTCCTGACCTTGCCTGTTTGCCGCCTGCCCTGACCATCTGCCTGTCTCTGACCACGAACCTCTGCCGCATGTCCTGACCTCCTGCCTGTCCCCGACTACGTCTCCGGATTACGATTCTGTACCACGCGACCTAGTAGCCTCACGCCGCAGCAAGTCCATCCCGCTTTGCGGCGGGCTCTGGTGAATACCGGGGGCTTAACCATCATCGCTTGCGGTGGTCTAGCAAATCCACCAATTCCTTACAAATATTATCTCCTATATCATCTCCTACATACAATATTAAGCAACAATGCTCTATACATTAAAAGATGTCACAGTGTATAATCATCAGGGAGAACAGCACACTGACCATAGAACTCATATACAACTACACAACATATTCTGTACAAAGCCTCCATCCAACTTCCTGCTGAGTAGCTTCTTTCAGAAGCTCTCAGGTATAATCACAAGCCAATTTTTATGTTTTTATTCATATATTTCTATTTATTCTATTATTTGATAAAAAAAAAAATAAAAGAGGACCTGAGGAAACTCTGCGTAGTCCATATAGTTTTTATCTCCTGTTATGTCCTAATTAAACTCCTGTTTGTTTTAATAAGCAGTCTTAGTGCCTTATATACCTCATTTTACAGTTGCCCTTTGGCACTAATACATTTTCCACATCCTTTATTTTATAAGACATTGTTGCTTAACATTGTATACAACATCCTCCCGTATTATTATACAGTGTGAAAAGCAGGCCCTAGTGCTCTTTCTATAATGCACCATTATATATGTGACCCCATGCATGTGTCTTAAAAATGTACAACTCTGAGGGTATCTGTTTTGTTTCTTAAATCAAATAGAGGAATGGACAGCTGATGTGATTTATTGGAAATTTGTAATAATAATGGGCTATCCCCCTCTGGGATTGAAAGCTTTCCCTTAACCCCTTAATGACCAAGCCTGTTTTGGACTTAAAGGGGTTTTGCCATGATGTAATGTTGACGTGGGATCCACCAAAATGGGTATTTAATCAAAAATCTAAATATAATTGATGATAAAATCTAAATCATGTGAAAGCTACAGCTTTCTTTACATGCCCTTAGTTACTTAAAAGTTTATATTAGACACGACCAGGAGCTTATCTGGCCATGCGCTTGCGTGTTTGCACTTCTTATCTGATGACAGGGAACATGAAGGAGCTTTCAAGGGGCTGGGGAGAAATGTGCAGTGTATGAGGCTTTCTGCTGTATAGAGAATCCACAAGTTGTAATGTAATTATCTTAGTAAACATTGCAGATGCTCCCTTGCTTACTCGCTCTGCTCAGGGGCCCCCTCTCTCTCCCCTGCAGCAGTTCACGAACCGCATGATTTGTTTATCTTCTGTCCTGAGCAGATAACAGGTAAGGAAATCACTTCATGGCAAAACGCCTTTAAGGTTCAAACTCTATTTTTCAAATCTGTCATGTGTCACTTTTTATATGTCACCACCAGGCTCACGCAGCTTGTTGGCACGATCACCATGATGTATCGGTACATCATGATGTGTTAACAGGCCATGCACCATGATGTACTAGTATGTCATGGTGCGTTAAGGGGTTAATGAGTGTACATATAGAGGTAGCTATCAATCACTCACTAGCACCGCCCACTGCACACCTAAACCTAGAAAGAGAAGAGATTACATTAAATGATAAATTATACTGGAACATTTATAACAAAACTATATATCTGCTCACATCCCCCTTCTGTACATACAACACTATACCTGCATATTGCACTGTGTGTTACACATGACAGGTTTCCTTTAATACGGTTTAATCAATCATGGTGACTACATTACCACTGGGTCAAGTAACCACAGTCAATTGTGAGAAAAATTGCCTCCCCCATAAATGTCATTATGAAAGTAACCTTTGCAAAGTAGCCATGTAAATTTGAAGTGACATATCTGAAGAACTTTCCTGATACTTCAGTAACAAACTTTCTGTTTTCATTCATTGTGTCAAATGAACGATGGCCTCTGACAGCTCTAACTTTTAATTTTTGGCAAATCCTTTGGTTTACTTTTAGTATCAGTTAATAATGAGTACATGAGTTCTTCTAGACAGAACTGTGGGGTGTTGATTAATCAGTGCTTCACATTAGCAGTGTCTCCCTTGATAGTCATTTAAAAGTCATTTCTGCATATTGATTTTGGTGTTCATCTAGCAAGTCACTACACACATCTCATCTTTTACCAACTAATAACAGAACGACAGGTAACACATACGGCTCTTATTGTACACAAGCAATTTATGTACAAGGTGTCCTCAGTGCAAGGATGGATCTGATTATTTTGTTGTAGAATATGTTAAATAATATAGCATTATTCCATCAATTATAGGAATAGTAAAAGTCACCTTGACAATATAAAGGAACATGATGTACCCTAATCGCCTTTACAAAGGTTTTACTATTGTTAATAATTTGCAATTCTTCCTAATAATACACACATCAGTTGCAGGAGAAAATCTTTTAGAAGACTAAGGTGGGAAATGCCTATTCATCACGTATTCCCCTTTTACAAAATGTTTGCAGCAGCTGTGTTGTTATTTTCTGCATCAGCTGGTTAACAACACTGTATAATACATGCTGTAGATTATGAAAAACATATTAGATGTCAGTCATAAAATGGTTGACACAGCGGAAAGAACTTTCTGCAAAAGTGATATGTAACATTCAGAAACAAATGCTAGGATACAGTACTAAGGTGAACTCAGGTCACCTTATCGTTGGTGGATGGGCAGTCACAATTCCTAACACAAATGTGCCCCAAGAACCTCAAATTTTCATGTATCTAAAAAGTAGCAGAAATATATTTTGAAATAGTTCATGTATTCGTTGTTTGACTGTCTTTTAGCCTTTGCAGAGTCCTGCTGATATGTTTTTGTGTTTGCGGCCAAGTTGGTGTTCATTTTCATTAAGATTGTTTTGGATTTGCTGATCAAATTGTTTTGTTGTGTTTTGGGGGATTTTATACAGATATTATTGATGGAAAGCATACGATGAAATCACAGCACAGAAAATTGTCTCAGATTTTTCAGTGCATTTCAATGGCTCTTGTACTGAGCAGCGGCTTTTGCCACCTAAAACTGTGCCTGAGATTGCTGTTCCTTTTTACAGACCAGACTGCACCTCCAATTTTAAAACAACACATTTTTTCAACAGGCTTCTCTTCAAACCAAATCATAATTGCCATTTTATAAAATTATGGGCCACAAATATGAAAACTGTCTAAGTCTAAGACTTTCATTGTTGCCCATAGCAACCAATCAGAGTTCCCCTTTCATTTCATATAGTGCTCAGAAAATCTGAAAGGGGAGTTCTGATGGGTTGCTATGGACATTAAAGTCTTAGACCTAGACTGTATTCATATATGTCCCCCTTTGTATTTCTTTGAAGACACAGCAGACACAGGATCATAAACATAGGGCTGCACGCCTGCGGAGACTTGAACAAAGCATTCCCACTATAGAAGATCAGACAAAGAAGAGACCCAGGCAGCACATCCAACAGCAAAGGAGAATGTTTATTTCCCATGCAACGGCAACAAACCGAGATGAAACCTCAGAGTATATTTATCCTTATTGTTCAGTGTCTATATCAATGACATACATATATATATACTTGACATATCTGTGGTTGATATAACTTTTTGCACATATTTAATGTGCTGATATTATTTAATATACCCAATATATACATTACTACACCCTTTAAATAGTCTCAATTATCCCTTTGTATTTGTGCTGACCTTTGGTCAGTATGCCACATTAGGGATACACAGTATCAACGAACCAATTCCTGCTATATACATGTGGACGCTGCTTGATCTGTGGAGTGATTACTTTGGAGTGGTGATATTGATTATAGCTACCTACAGAGTTCAAAAGTGAGCACTATAACATTTACATTCAAGTTTACTACTCTTAAATATCTTATTTTGTCAGCCTGTCACCCTTTACTAATATGGAGGATACATTCAATATTATTCTTTCTGAGTATGCCTAGAATGGACTATAAATATGGTCTGGGCATGCCAGCAAGTAAGGCTGCGTTCATACGGCACAGGACAAATATCGGTCGGTTTGCTGGCCGGTATTTGTCCTGTTTTGCGGCCGTCCCCATGGCTGCGGGGAGGGGGAGGGGGGCGGCTTTTCTCCGCGATGAGCGGAGAAGAGCCCTCCCTCCTCCCATTGAGGTGTTCATATTCCGTCCGGTTTCCGGACGGAAGAATGAACATGCTCAATGTTTTTTGAGCGGCCCATGGGCGGCAAAACCGTCGGACAGAAAACCCGTGCAGTGGGGACTGCTGCACGGGTTTTCCATAGAGCACAATTGTGCTAATTTTTGGCCGGTTTTTCAGGCGGTCTGAAAAACCGCAAATCGGCTGAAAAACGAGCCGAAAACCCTTGCCTTGGGGACATGCCCTAATAAAAATATTGGTTGCAATACAACACACGGAGAATGTGCAAGCCTATTGGGAATGCATGTATTGTTTAACCCATGTTGAGCTATTGTCTATCATAATGAGGCTGCACTTCCTGATATGGTCATTGAGCAAAGTGGGAGATATTCATTCTTGATATTATGTAAGCAATTGTTACATTATTTTTTTAATTATCTTTTTAATCACGTATTTTGACATTATTTTTGATATATTCACACTTTTTAATTGAGATTTGATATAAAATATATATTATATATTTTGCAGGTCACTAATATTTTTGTGCACTATTCTGATTAAGTAATATTTTGCTTGATTGTACACCTTTATAATTGCACACTATCTAATGGTTTATATGTACACGTATGTAGTTGGATATAGTGCACATTGTAGTACTGTTACTTTGCTTAGGAAAAGCTTTTATTGGAGCTGATGTTGGATCGGAAATAAATATCCGCATGTTGGTTGTGCTGCCTGGTTCTCTTCTTTGTATGATATTCCATTTATGACTTTTGTGTCGATGGAGCTGTGTAAGCTTTTCATTTGATGGATAAGTTAACATCTTCATTGGTACCATATTGGGGCGCAAAGAAGTTTTTTATAACTTTTGATTTATTTTATTTTGTGAAGCTGGATGAAAAAAAAAGGCAATCCTGGCATAGCATTTAATTTATTTACTTTTGTGGTGTTCACTGTTTGGATTAGATAACTCAATATTTTATAGATTGGATCATTGTGGACACAGCAATACCTATTTTATGTATTTTTTTCACCAACATAAAGTGATTTTATTAGAGAATCAAGTGCTTTATTTATTTTTTGTTTATATATTTTTTATTTATTTGTTTTTTACTTTTTTTATAGCCCCAATATTGGAATAGACCATGTGATACAATGGTAAGTGTGCAAAATCTGTGCCGCCCAGGATGGAACAACCACCTTCTCCACCACAGCCCGCATGCCCATATTGCTACAACACTGATTGTGAACTTAGAACAGAAAGTTCCAAGGAAAGCCATGATATTATTGTTAAATAAAATTTTGCTACACCTGCTTAGCTGGAAAAAGAGATCAGTAGTGACTTTGTAGCACAATTCACCTTTGTATAATTATTGGGTTCTAACAATAATATCTATATCAGCAATACAATAAACATGTCAATTAGATAAATATTTATTTACATTTATAGTGAATAATAAATATTTGCTATGGGTCGGATGCACTTAAAATATTAAAGGAGCTGTCTAGCTAGTTCCCCAGAGCAGTGTTGACTGGGGTGTTGTGGCCCAAAAGTGGAATTGGTTCTTAGGGCCCAGTGGTGGAGTTAGTTCTGGGGGCCTACCAGTGGAGTTGGTGTTTGGAGGCCTACCAGTGAAGTTGGTGTTTGTGGACCATTAGTGGAGCTGATTCTCAGGACCTACCAGTGAAGTTGATACTTGGGGCTCACAATACAGCTACTGTACATGACTGCACGTGACTCAATTTTTTCTGCCTTTGTCCCTCAAGAGCAGCCTCAGTATTGTCATGCCCAGAGGCCCATCATGCCTGGGGGCCCAACAGGGTTTTCCCTGCTCTCCTGTTGACCAGTACAAGCCTGCCTCAGAGATATGCTGATTTTAAGTTACTGTACATTTCATTGTGCTCACTTTAAAACATAGGAAACCTTGACTAAGAAGGTTTTTAGAGTCTTCCTGAGACAAAATAACCCACTTTATTATCTTAAGACAACATGACAGGGGGAAATAACAAAATACTGTCTAATGCAACTAACCACCTAATGCAAACCAGTAATGGCAAAAATAAAAAAACTTGTGCACCCTTAAAAAGGGTTGTCTCGTCAAGGATTGTTTTTTATTTTTAAAAAGATCTTGCAAAAAAAACCCACTTTTGCAATATGTGTCCATTAACAGTGTCCTCCTTTTCCCAAGTATCCCCTCTTTTTTGGGTGAACCAGCCCCTCAGGTCAAAGTAAGCCGTTTGATCTCTCTGAAGGCTGCCAGATGGTTGCTATGCTAAGATCTGGTTAAAACTGCAGCTAGAGGAAGCCAGAAACACGCCCCTGAATTAAAAAATGAAACTAAGAAAAACAGGATGAGGTGAGATGAATCAATGTAGTGAGACAATCCCTTTAACATTCATACTCATATAGTGAGAAGTATTTTATATCAAATATAACATATTGTATGCTGTGTATACATAAAATCCTTGCAAATTAAAATAAAGCATTCACAATATAGGAAATATAACACTACATAAAATGTTACTGTGTTCTCCACATGTGAATAAATTTTTTCTCTAAATGCAAGCTGTCTCATTCTTGTACGATATAATGTAAGTCAATAATGCAGCACACGTCAAAACGATCAAAAGATTTAGTGAGTACACTAAGCCATATGCACTTGAAACAGCCAAATGCTTTTTCATTAATGGAAT
Source organism: Phyllomedusa bahiana (assembly GCA_025379985.1). Lineage (NCBI taxonomy): Eukaryota > Metazoa > Chordata > Amphibia > Anura > Hylidae > Phyllomedusa > Phyllomedusa bahiana. The sequence goes on from JAODAL010042790.1 coordinate 18,242, forward strand.
CCAATCTAGTGGCATATTGTTCCACACTTCCCATTTAAGTCAATCTAATTGCTGTTTTAAATGTGGTAATAGAGTTTGTTATCATGCCATTATTTTGCTCTGAAAATGCAGAAACATCTGGCTCAGCAAATATTTTAGTACATTTCAAAGAAATAATTTTGGGGTTTTTGGGGAAGGGTGTGCAGGGTTTTTATATTCTTGAGAATTTTCAGGCACATTGTAATTATTCTAGAAAACCAGTGTTCTGTGATTACATCAGTAAATTGGAAAACCCGTGAAACCCATGGCTGTATATTTAGAATTAACTTCATTCTTACCATAGCTGGCATCAGAGCATGATTTACAGTAGACAGTTCGATATTGCTTTTAGCCCTCCCTTGATACTGTAAAATATAGTTTAGACATGTGATGTACAGTATACTTACATAGGTGACAATGTTGAAAAAAAACATATGTAGGTTCAGCCTATAATCCTACAGTACTGATTCAGAGGAAATTTAAGTTTCCTCTGAGGTGGATGTCAATAGCCCCATATTGAGGGTGGATTCAATCTCAATGCCACATATAATAAATTTCTGAATTAATGACTCATCTTCAGAAATGTAATAACTATAACTGTGTAATAGTAACATGTCTAGTAATAGTCAGAAATTAAATCATATTGCCAGCATCAGTTACATAATATACATAAAACATATTCAGAAGTATTTAATTTTAAATTTACTGTTCACTATAAAGTAATCTATACACCATGCATTAAATTAAGATATTCATGGATATATGTAAGGTATTGCATGAATGTTTCATGATGCTGATGCTTCAAAGTGTGCTGGCAGAGACAATCTTAGAAACCCTCTCTTCGCAAGAAAGAAGAGCCAGGTATGTCTGTGCATTACATGGTCATTCATCTAAAAAGCTAACATTTAATTCTACAGTCCACTTGAAGCAACCTATGCAGGGGAAATGTCGGATCAGGAGATAACAGAGGTAGACTGTACTTTAAACAGTGCTGCACTTCATATTCAAATACAATTTTGAATAGTTTAATGTAGGTCATTATTTGACAGAAAACTACAATAACCCTAGATTGCTTTTTTTTTGCTAGGTTTGAATAGGTTAATTTACCCATTCCCCAGCGATTCTGATTGTGCATCACTATCACTCTGACATTATTTCTGGCTTTATGTCACATAGGGCATGGCGGTGTGATATGCAATAAGAAGTGACATTAGATGTAAGTGAATTTGAAGCAAGAGTGCCATGAGGCAGGCAAGTTGACCCATTCACACCCAGTTAAAAAATAAATAAATAACCCTAACCCGAAACCCTGAACCTAATTTTTTTATACAAGTTCGGTCAAACCAGTGTAACAGAATAGCAACAGATTAGCACAACACTAACTGCAAGACAATTCCACAGCTAGTGTATGTACGATTCACAGGGAACATAATACTGGACATAGACTGAGTAGATTAGACCGCAACACCGCTTCAGCTGTATACTGTAACCAAAGCTGTAATGATATTGGTGGTTGTTTGATATAGGATAGAAATCTACAGTAAGCTGTCCGTCTCCTTTTTGGCTTATCATACTTTTGTATCATTATGTTAGTCTTGAAACTAGGTGCAAAATATTATCTTTACTTTTACATTAAAAGATAAAAAAATAGTCTGTACATTAAAAGAAATCTTGTAATTTTTACAATATTATGTGTTTGTACATTTTACTGTGGTATAGTAGAAATTAAATGACTGCAACAAGATTTACAAATCACAATAGATAACACAACAGGTCATGAGGATTCTGCAACTGGAACAGATTGACTGCTTATCTCAAATGAACATGTGCCAATCCTGAAAGTATTCAAAGAGTTGTCTTTTGGACTAGGTCAGAATTCTACAATGATACTGAAATATGACTCTAATAATAAAAAAATGTCTAAGATAATCAGATCGTGCGTGAGATTTACCACTGTGTGTGTTATTTGGGAAATAAATAAAAAATACTGGTAGTGAATAGAAATCACACCACCATGGTGTAAAATATCTTTAACACTTTCAAATGAATATACAGCTGCAATCAAAATTAATCAATCCCCATTGCAAATAAGGTTAATTTGAAAAGTTTATGTCTCCAGCTGTTTGCAAGAAAAAAAATCTTTTTAATAGCTCACCACAGATAGTACGACAAGTGGTTTCCCCAAGTTTTACACTAGAGACAACATGTATGAACAGGGCTGTTTTGAGCCAAAAAACCTGTCCTAGCCCTTTACTATTTATGTATGAAAAGTCGTACGCCTAAACCTGGCGCAATCTGCACCAGACATAACACTGTAGAATGCCGCAAAGATGCGGAGACGTGCCGTACCAAAGTTATGTAATGCACCAAAAATGAGCCAAATTTTGGTGCAAAACTGTTGTACAAATCCATACCAGTTTCAAAGTGCAAAATGAATAAAGAAGATGGATCCAGCGGTATTGTGGAAAAATTGCAGTCATTTATTTACATCTAAGTGTTGCAATAGGTACAAAAAACATGTTAAAATCAACGCGTTTCAGGCACTACATTTTTGGCCCTTGATCACAGTTACTGTGGATCCATTCTTTTCATTCATTTTGTGCAACTGGCTTTTTACCGGGAGCAAGGATAACATGTGGTGTGGAGCAGGATTTATAAGCAGGAGCTACAGGTGCTAAGATAACTGCAATTCGGTGAGCTACACTTGTTTTTCTGAACAAGACTTTGCTTTATCAGTTTCCAAGTGGTATGGCTGAGAATACTTTTGGTGTAGAATGGGACACATTTATAAAGTGCTCTGAAACACTTATATATATATACTGTCAGATAGTTCATTATGAAAAACAGGTAGAACTGGCGAGTCGGTGCCAGATCCCCCAAGACGCCACTTTTAATGTCTAATGCAGTCTCAGAATGTTAACCCTCTGAATTACATCTCTCACATGAACACACATTCAAAAATTGGTTGTTGTCTCATTCACATCTGATGTAGATTATGAATGGTTTTATTAGTGGCATTAGGTGGAGTATAAAATCCATCAAATATCTGGAATGGCTAGGACTTTGATAACTGTGGCATGTTTGAAATATGGCAAGCGGTCAAAATAGTAAGCGGTAAAAAAAGTTAAGAGATTATTTCTTGTACAAACAAGAAAAAGGATACCAAAATAATTGTTTTGGGGTTGCTTTGCTTCCTTATAGCTCTGGAAACCTGCAGATTTAATTTATTATTAGGAAATCCTAGGAGAAAATGTTGTGCCATTTATAAGGAATCTGGAGCTTGGGCATCACTAGACCTTGCCACAGGATAGTGATTCCAAGAAGTTTTGTGCTTCAGCCTCTGTTCAAAGTCAAATTCAATCCAAATCTGATCACATGAGTAACATTGATTGAAGGTGAAAATTGGCCAAAAGTTGACTGTAACTGTATTGACTGCAATGCCAAATTTAGGGTGAGGGTAAGGGATTTTTAACTAGTCTGCAGGGCTTAATTTATGACTCCTTCTTGTTTCCAGTCAGGTGGCACTTACACTCTGACATCAGATCTCAACCTACTTCATGTCAGACTTCCCATTTAGTCTAAAGTCACCTCAAGGTACCCTAAAGTAAGTTAGACTGTAAGTGACGTTGGAAGTGACATTAGAACATGAGCGCTGCAGGATCAGGACCGATAAGGACCAAAAGCAACGGGAATCGAAAAGTTAAGTACTGCAGACTAGTGAACTTATGGTTTGGGTAATGGTTGATGGATTAGGGCTAGATTTAGTGTCCTAGTCAGAGTATAAAAATGCTGGTTCAAGACATTCCATAACTGATTTTTTTCACAAGTTTGATCGAACCCGTGTTGGACTGAACAAGAGCAGATTCGGGCAACCATGATCCCAATCATACTACTTTAAATTCTGGCAAGGCTTGGTATCAGAAGAAGTCCTTGAAGATTCCACATAAAGCTAGTGACTGGCTATGTATCACACTTGCAGTTAAAAACAGAAAAAACATGATCAACTAAGTAAAAGATGTGGCATGGGGTTTTATCATTATTCCCCAATCTGTATTGAGCTATTAAAATTGTTCTCAATTCATTTTGAGTCACTTTATTGTTTTTTTTTTTTTTTGAAAAAAAAAACTGGAAGTTTAAAAAGATTCACCAAAATAAGGGAAAAAAGTAAATCTTTGGCGGGGAAAAAATACCCTAAAATAAAACCTGCTGCAATGAATGTGTGTAGTAAATACAAAACCAACTGCATTTCAAAATGTTCACCACGGGAAAGGGAAGGGAAGCAGGGCAGCCGGGGGAAAGTAGGGGGAAGGAAGAGGGGGGAGATGACCCAGACACAGTGGCAGTATAAGGCAGGGGTCCCCAAGTGACTTTGAGATGGCCCGCGCATGCGTTTGCCTGTAGTGACAGCCGAATAGGGCACCATTGGCAGAAGGGTGACTTCGGCTTTTACCCTCTTGGACCCTTTCTACCATCCAAATGGGGGCCTTTTTTCATCTTCAAAAAGGGGAAAACTCAATACTATAGAGAATTCCTATGTAGTCAGTTGGTTCTGCCCATTTTGCGCCCTCGCCCTCTCTCACAGGTCTGACCGAGGGTTCCTCAGCACTCACATACCACTGCCACGGCTGCTGTGGTGGGGTGGGGGAGGTGTTGTAGGAGCAGTACCAGCTACATCAGCAGCAACCTGAGTCTGGAGCCGTTGATGAGCAGCTTTCATCACCTGCCTAGTGAGGAAGGTACTCACCAGCAGCAGCACCTGGAGCAGACCCTGAACCAGCAGGTGATGGCCTACTTGGACAGCACCTTGCCACCACACATTGAAGATCCACTGGACTACTGGGCAGCCAAACTGGATTTGTGGCTGCAACTTGCCAAGTTTGCACGGGAGAAGCTGTCCTGTCCAGCCAGTAGTGTGGCGTCAGTTCGGGTGTCAGTGTGGCGGGGGCCATAGTTACCCCAAGGAGAACTCGCTTGTCCACCCGAAATGTGGAGAGACTCATCTTTGTCACGGTGAATCAGGCGTGGCTCAGCCAGGATTTCCACACACCAATGCCTGATGCATCAGATTAGATCAGCCATGCCGCTTCACCCAAACTTTGACAAATGAGTCTGGATTTTTCTGGCTGCCTGCCTCAACTACTATTCTGATGCTTCCACCCACCTAATGCCACACATCTTCTGTCAGCTGCTCCTTCTGCCACCCACCATCTTTTCAGGGACTGGTAACGCCAACCACCGAACCACTGTTCACTGGGCCATTATGTAGCCTTCTGATGCTGCTGCAACCTCACCACTTAGGTCTCCTTATGCTGCTGCTATCATCTCAAGGCTATGTCACCATGTCACTCTCTGGCTTGATGCTGCTGCTGCCGCCTCCTTTTTATTATGTCACCTAGCTGCCCCCACCTTAATATTATGTCATTATGCCACTCTCTGGCCTGATCCTGCTGTTGCTTTGGCCACCTTCACACTGTGTAATTGTGCCAATCTGTGGCCTACTCATGCTGCTGCCACCTCCACAATCTGTCATTGTACCACTGTGTGGCCTACTCATGCAGCTGCCATCTCCACAATCTTTCACTGTGCCACTCTGTGGCCTATTCATGCTGCTGTCACTTCCACAATCTGTCATTGTGCCACTCTGTGGCCTACTCATGCTGCTGCTACCTCCACAATCTGTAATTGTGCCACTTTGTAAACTACTCATGCTGCTGCCACCTCCACACTATGTCATTGTGTCACTCTGCGGCCTACTCATGCTGCTGCCAACTAACCACTCTCTCACTCAACCACCTTATGGTTTCCTAATCTGTTTCCACCCTCCATCACTGTATGACATTGCCACTATGTTTGATTTTCCCCTTCTTTTAATCTGTCAGAAGGAATGAGAAGGACAAACACAACCAATTGTGTCTTCGGAGACATGATGATTAGGTAGCCAAAAGCAGGAGTGGATACAAAACACAAGAGACATGCAAATAAACTAGTCATCTCTGTTTTGGATCAACTTCTATTTCTTTTTGGCTTTAGCAATATTTATGGATTATTGACCAATTGAAAGCAGACACTGACGGATCAAAGGAAGGACAAAATGATCCGTGACGTCAACAAAAAATTGCTTCCGACACCCTCTCCACTCTTTCGGGGGGGGTGGAAGGGTTCTACATGTATCAGAGTTTAACAGAACAGGTTCTTTCATAATCTGTGGAGTCATCTGATGACGGTGTAAAAGGAGTGTGCTCTTTGACGCTATAGTGGGATCTTGGCCCTTTGCTCGGTTCTATTTAGTTGTCGCTGACATTACCCTGTCAGGTTTCATTCCCATTTCAGTTATTTGGTCAGTTTTGACCCCGTTACTGCACAGATAAGTGAAGTGTGAAGCGATTCTTAGAGCGGCGGCTGTTATCTGCGTGTCATACTAAATCACAGCAATGTTTCAATGCCAAACCACAATCCCTATGCATATTTGAGCATGGCACAATGTTCTACAATGCCATACAGGCTCTCTGCAGCCAGGAAATAGCTGTCTTTAATGTGATTCATCGCGAATAAATTCAGAACAAAACACATTTTTGGGAAAAATTTGGTGAATTGGCTCATCTCTAGTTATCACTAGAGATGGGTGAATTGATTCTAACGAAGTGGAATTCGTTTAGAATTTCAGGGAAACTTCGGTTCTGAACGAAGTCGAAGTTTGGGGTACTTTGGGGTGGAACGAAGTGTGCTTTTGATTGATTAAAATCGCTGCGAGCACATGGCTTTTACATGGGGCAAAGAACTCTGGGAGGAAGAAGGGCATAGCCTGCATGACATGTGCGGGAGTGAAGCCAATCGGGAGACCGGCGGGGTTCTGTGACGTCACCGCACTATAAAAGTTCTGGGGGGCAACGCGGGAGCTCAATACCGCTCTCACTGTACTGTTTAGGGAAGGTGCTGCCACGGCTGCTTGTAATGCTCTTACTAAAGGACTGATTTTTATACAGCGTTTTTTTGGGGGGTGTCTCAGCTTGTCTCAGAGGACTGCTTCTTTTAAAACGTTTAATTTTGATTTTGTGGGGAAATTGGGGATTGAAGTCCAGTGTGTGTCAGTGCAGCGCATAAAATTTTAATGCTATCTGCTCACAGCACATTGAATATTCAAGGGGGATCTAAGCCTGTTCCTGTTGTATTTCTTTTAAAGGGAAACAGCGTTTTTTCAATACAAATACCACTTCATTTTTGGCTGCTCAATTTTTTGCGCAATTTACATCAGGGGTTAATTAAGTGTTGTTCTGCTGCTGTGGTGAAATAAAGAAACCGTCTTTTTTTCACCGCCAAAAAATAATTTTTCCTGTAGCATAATTCACAAGCGAAGGTTAATTACAATTTTTTTTTTCTTGTTTTTTGTAGCGTAAAAACACGCCATTGTAACACGCTACAAAGCTAGTAGTTTGTGTTGGGTCAATTGTTTGGTGCAATTTACATCCAGGGGTTAAAATTTAAACGTTGTTTTTTCTGCTGTGGGGACTAAAATAAACCGTCTTTCACCGCCAAAAAAATACATTTTTCCTGTAGCATTAATTCACAAGCGAAGGTTAATTTGCCCTTTTTTTTCTTGTTTGTGTAGCGTAAAAACACGATATTGTAACACGCTCAAAGCTTTTAGTTTGTGGTTGCTCAATTGTATGCCGCAATTTACATCCAGGGGTTATTTAAGCATTTTTTTTGCTTTCTATTGGTGACTAAAATAAACCGTCTTTCACCGCCAAAAAATAAATTTATTTAAATGTAGCATAATTCACAAGGGGAAGGTTAATTACAATTTTCTTTTCTTGTTTGTGTAGCGTAAAAAAACACGCTATTGTACACGCTACAAAGTTAGTTTGTTTTGGGGGTTGCTCAATGTTTGGCGCAATTTACATCTAGGGGTTAATTAAAGCGTTGTTTTGCTGCTGTGGTGGGCTAAAATAAACCGTCTTTTTCACCACCAAAAAAATACATTTTTCCTGTAGCATAATTCACAAAACGAAGGTTAATTACAATTTTTTCTCTTGTTGTGTTTGCGTTTTAAAAAACAACGCCATTGTAACACGCTACAAATCTGGTAGTTTGTGGTTTCTCAATTGTTTGGGGCAATTTACATCCAGGGGTTAATTAAGCGTTGTTTTGCTGCTGTGGTGGACTAAAAATAAAAAATGTTTTTCACTGCCAAAAAATACATTTTTCCTGTAGCATAATTCACAATCGAAGGTTAATTACAATTTTATCTCTTGTTGTGTAGCGTTTAAAAAACACACCATGTAACACGCTACAAAAACTGATAGTTTTGTGGCTGCTCAATTCTTTTGCACAATTTACATCCAAGGGTTAAAATAGTATTTTTCTGCAGTTGTACTCAGTAAAAGAAAACTTTCTTTTTTCACTTTCCACAGAAGAAATTCTGTAGCATTTAAATTTATATCCAAAGGTTAATTAAGCTGTTTGTGCTTTTTCATTCAGTAAAAATACACAGATTTTATAAACGGCACATACAAGTAAATTTTTCCTGCCCATTTGTGGAGCGCAATTTATATCCAAGGGTTACCCAAGCTGTTACTGGGTTCATTTGGAGTCAAATACAGGGTGTGTATTTATCATATACAGATATCTTCATCAAACAGTGTCTGTACATTTTAGAATAAACAGTATGTCAGACAGAGAGGTGGCAGGCTCTTCACCTGAGAGTGGCAGTGGCACAAACATTCCTGGAGCAGGCCCAGGTCGCAGCACAGCAAGGGGACGTCGCAGCAGATGTCACTCGGTGAGGCCACAACTGCCGCTGTCATCTAGCGCCCGTGTGCTAACTAGCAACCCAAGGGTTCTTGATTGGTTGACTAGGTCATCCACTTCCTCCCAGATGACATCTGACAACCCCAGCCAAGAGTCAGTGGGAACGTCAGACACAACCCTTAGTTGGCATGACCCGGAAGCGGGTCAGCGACCCTCACCTGTCCTCAACCCGCCTCTGTCCCATCCGGTTCCCTTAGCCAGAGATCTACTATGTGGTCTGGGCTCAGCGCCACTATATAGCGAGGATGAACAATTTCAGGAGGGCAGTCAGCAGGTACTTGGCAACAAAGAAATGGAGCCAATATCCCCTGCTTCTTGCAGTAGACGGCAAAGTATAGATGTGGAGAGTGGCATGGGAGGTCATGTTGTGAGGGGTCAGCCTCTGCATACCAAGACCGGTGATGAGGACAGCAGTGAAGATGAAACACAAATTGATGATGATGTAGCCGACCGCACTTGGGAGCCGGGTGAAGCAAGGGCTTCATCATCATCAGGAGAAGAGGGTGTCAGCTTGCGCGTCAGGCAGCGGCGCAGCCAGAAAGTGGGTTGTGTGGCCGATAGTCAGCAGGGTAGCAGCAGTGTGAGTTCAGGAGCCAAGCGGCCACGGGGTAGAAAAGAAAGTAGTGGCACAGGGGCTCAGCGAGGCAGCGGCGGTAGTAGTCACTCAGTGTGGAGCGTTGGCGGTAAAATCAGCTACTCGGCGGTGTGGAAATTCTTTGCTAAGACAACGGAGGAGCCGAATATGGGTATATGTAGAATCTGTGGGCAGAAAGTGAAGCGTGGCCAGGGAGCTAACATTGGCACCACGGCCCTGCGTCAACACATGCAGCGTCACCATCCGGTGGCCTGGGAGAAACGTGGCTCAGATGTGGTGGTCCATGCCATTGCAGCCAGTCAAGGCTCCACCACCTCTGCAGAAGATAACTGTTTCTCTTTGACATCATCTCCCGGTCCAGATGCTCCTGCTCCTCGCTACTCATGGCGCCAGCAGTAGTTCAGCGAGGCGATTGCAAAGAGACAACAGTATGCGTCCAACCATCCTAAGGTGCAGCAGCTGACCGTGCTCCTGTCCAAGTTGTTGGTACTGCAGTCCCTCCCTTTCCAAATGGTGGACTCTGCACTAATGGCTTGTGCGGAGCTGAGATGGAGAGTTCCAAGCCGTAATTTCTTTTCCAAAAGGCAGTACCAGCACTTCATAAATATGTAGAACAGAAAGTGGGCCAGTCCTTGAGCTTATCGGTTTGTTCCAAGGTACACGGCAGCGCGAACGTCTGGTGCTGTAACTACGGTCAGGGCCAGTACATGTCCTTTACAGTCCACTGGGTGAATGTGCTTCCTGCCCAGGCACACCAACAATTTGGACAGGAGACGCCGCTTTCTCCTCCACGTTGTCAAACTGCTGCTGTTGCGCCAATGTCCGCCTCCTCCTCCTCCACCACCACCACCATCTCAGCCTCCACAAGTACTGCTCCATCATACCACATGTGTAGGGCACAGCGGTGTCACGCAGTTCTACACCTGGCTTGCCTTGGCGAACAAAGTCACACAGGGGAGGAACTGCTCCGCGTCATGCAGCAAGAAATCGATGTGTGGCTTTCTCCGCGCCAACTGCAAATCGGAACCATGGTGACGGACAATGGGAGGAACATGGTGTCTGCACTGCACCGAGGAGGGATGTTCGTTGCGCCTTGCATTGCGCACGTTCATTCTGGTTGTGAAAAGGTTCCTGAAGTCTTCCACAGATCTTCAGAAAATTCTGAAAATGGCCAGGAAACTGTGCATGCACTTTATCCATTCCTACAAAGCCAGGAACACCCTCCTCGAGTTGCAGCGGCAGAACGGCCTCCCCCAACACACTCTGATATGCGATGTTTCCACCCGTTGGAATTCCAGCCTGCACATGTTGGACTGACTGTATGAACAGAGAAAGGCCATTAACGATTTTTTGATGATCCAGGCGGACAGGAGTACACCCCAGTGTAACTTTGATGTCAGCCAGTGGCAGCTCATTCGTGACACCTGCCATTTGTTGAGGCCATTCGAGGAGGCCATGTTATTTGTCAGTCGCCAGGACTACGGGATGAATAACGTCATTCCACTGCTTCATGTCCTGGAACAGATGCTGAAAAATCTGTCTGGGCAGGGGACTGGAGATGTGGCGACTACATCTCGCAGCCACATGAGTCCGGTGGGGACTGAAATGGGAGGAGGAGGAGAGGGACATTGGAGCAGAAACATTGTTTGTTGAAATGAGTGGATTTTCTACCCAGGTGACAGAGAGGAGGAGCAGGAGCAGCTGGAGGAGTAGATGGAGATGAGGAAGACGAGGCAGATGAACCGCAAGCACCGTGTCAGTATACAGTTGAGATGGATGCAGGGAGCCCCTCGGAGTCAATTGTGCAGATTTGCCTGGCTAGTGACAGCCGAATAGTCAGCATCCGCCAGAGGGATGTCTTCTGGCTCTCCACCCTATTGGACCCTCGCTACCGTTCCAAAATGGGAGCCTTTTTCCCAGCTATTGAGAGGGAGGACGAACTCAAATACTATAGGGAGATCCTACGTAGTCAGTTGGCCGCTGCCTATGTGCGGCATCGTCCCTCCTCTGACAGGTTCTGACCGGGGGGGTTCTTCAGCGCTCCCGTACTACTGCCGCGGCTGCTGGGGGAAGGGGGGGGGTAGGAGCAGCACCAGCTCCATCAGCAGCAACCTAAGTCTGAAGTCACTGATGAGCAGCTTCCTTCACCCGCCTAGTGAGGAGGGTAGTCGTCAGCAGCAGTAGCAGGACCTGGAGCAGTCCCGGAACCAACAGGTGGTGGCCTACTTGGACAGCACTCTGCCACCCCAGTTAGAAGATCCGCTGGACTACTGGGCAGCCAAACTGGATGTGTGGCCGCAACTTGCCGAGTTTGCAGTGGAGAAGCTGTCCTGCCCGGCCAGTAGTGTGGCATCAGAGCGGGTGTTCAGTGCGGCAGGGGCCATCGTTACCCCAAGGAGAACCCGCTTGTCCATGGGAAATGTGGAACGACTGACCTTTGTCAAGATGAATCAGGCATGGATCGGCCAGGATTTCCACACACCAATGCCTTAGGCGTCAGACTACATCAGCCATGATGCCTCACCCAAACTGTGAGAAATGAGTCTGGGTTCAAACTACCTGCCTCAGCCACTATTCTGATGCCGCCACCTGCCTGATGCCACACATCTGCTGACAGTTTCTCCATCTGCCTCCCACCATCTTTACAAGGGACTCGTATTGCCACCCACCTCCACACTCTGTCATTGTGCCACTCTATGACCTCATGCTGCTGCTGCTGTTGCCGTGACATCCACATTGTGTCATTGTGCCACTCTTGGACCTCATGCTGCTGCTGTTGTTGCTGCTGCGGTCACCTACACACCGTGTCATTGTGCCACTCTCTGACCTCATGCTTTTGCTCCTGCCGACGTCACCTCCATTCTCTGTCATTGTGCCACTCCTTGGCCTACTCCAGTTTTTGCCACCTCCAGAATGTCATTGTGCCACTGCCTGACCTCATGCTGCTGCTGTCGTGACCTCCACACTTTGTCATTGTGCCGCTCTCAGACCTCATGCTGCTGCTGCTGTTGTTGCTGCTATGGTCACCTACACACTGTGTCATTATGCCACTCTCTGACCTCATGCTGTTGCTCCTGCCACCGTCACCTCCACTCTCTGTCATTGTGCCACTCTGTGGCCTACTGCAGTTTTTTCCACCTCCAGAATGTCATTGTGCCACTGCCTGACCTCATGCTGCTGCTGTTGTGACCTCCACACTGTGTCATTGTGCCACTCTCTGACCTCATGCTGCTGCTGCTGTTGTTGCTGCTGCATTCACCTACACACTGTGTCATTGTGCCACTCTCTGACCTCATGCTGTTGCTCCTGCCGCCGTCAACTCCACTCTCTGTCATTGTGCCACTCTGTGGCCTACTCCAGTTTTTGCCCCCTCCAGAATGTCATTGTGCCACTGGATGACCTCATGCTGCTGCACCGTCAACTCCACTCTCTGTCATTGTGCCACTCTGTGGCCTACTACTGTTTTGCCACCTCCAGAATGTCATTGTGCCACTGTCTGACCTCATGCTGCTGCCGTTGTCACCTCCACTCTCTGTCATTGTGCCACTCTGTGCCAAATACTGTTTTGCCACCTCCAGAATGTCATTGTGCCACTGCCTGACCTCATGCTGCTGCCGTCACCTCCAATCCCTGTCATTGTGCCACTCTCTGACCTCATGCTGTTGCTCCTGCCGCCGTCACCTCCAGTCTCTTGTCATTGTGCCACTCTGTGGCCTACTGCAGTTTTTTCCACCTCCAGAATGTCATTGTGCCAGTGCCTGACCTCATGCTGCTGCTGTCCTGACCTCCACACTGCGTCATTGTGCCATTCTCTGACCTCATGCTGTTGCTCCTGCCGCCGTCACCTCCACTCTCTGTCATTGTGCCACTCTGTGGCCTACTCCAGTTTTTGCCACCTCCAGAATGTCATTGTGCCACTGTCTGACCTCATGCTGCTGCCACCGTCATCTCCACTCTCTGTCATTGTGCCACTCTGTGGCCTCCTAGTGTTTTGCCACCTCCAGAATGTCATTGTGCCACTGCCTGACCTCATGCTGCTGCTGTGGCTGCTGCCGTGCCCTCCACTCCCTGTCATTGTGCCACTCTGTGGCCTACTTCTGTTTTTTACACCTCCACACTGTGTCATTGTGCCACTGTCTGACCTCATCCTGCTGCTGCTGTTGATGCCGTCAACTCCACACTGTGTCATTGTGCCACTCTGTGGCCTACTCCACTTTTTGCCACCTCCAGAATATCATTGTGCCACTGTCTGACCTTATGCTGCTGCCACCGTCACCTCCACTCTCTGTCATTGTGCCACTCTGTGGCCTACTCTAGTTTTTGCAACCTCCAGTATGTCATTGTGCCACTCTCTGACCTCATGCTGCTGCCACCGTCACCTCCACTCTCTGTCATTGTCCCACTCTGTGGCCTACTCCTGTTTTTGCCACCTCTAGAATGTCATTGTGCCACTGTCTGACCTCATGCTTCTGCTGCTGTTGATGCCGTCAACTCCACACTGTGTCATTGTGCCACTCTGTGGCCTACTCCTGTTTTTGCCACCTCCAGAATATCATTGTGCCACTGTCTGACCTCATGCTGCTGCCACCGTCACCTCCACTCTCTGTCATTGTGCCACTCTGTGGCCAATTACTGTTTTGCCACCTCCATAATGTCATTGTGCTACTGCCTGACTTCATGCTGCTGCTGTGGATGCTGCCGTGCCCTCCACTCCCTGTTATTGTGCCACTCTGTGGCCTACTCCTGTTTTTGCCACCTCCACACTGTGTCATTGTGCCACTGTCTGACCTCATGCTGCTGCTGCTGTTGATGCCGTCAACTCCACACTGTGTCATTGTGCCACTCTGTGGCCTACTCCTGTTTTTGCCACCTCCAGAATGTCATTGTGCCACTGTCTGACCTCATACTGCTGTGACTGCCACCGTCACCTCCACACTCTGTCACTGATGTTGCCACCTGAGCTCTCAGCTTGTTTTTTCCAGCTGTCGCTGCCATAACTTTATCAGGCTACATTCCCCTTTCAGTTTTTTGGTCAGTTTTGCCCTCTTAAGTGCCCAGGGAATTCTATAGTGAAGCGATTCTAATAGCGGCGGCAGTCATGTGCGTACCATACTAAAACACAGCATTGTATGAAGACCAAACCAAGCTCCCTCTGCATATTTAAGCATGTTCTACAGCACCCTGCAGGCTCTGTGTAGCCTGGAAATAGCTGTTTTTTAATGTGATTCATCCCAAAGTAATTCGGACCGAAGTTATTTTTGTCGGGAAATTCGGCGAAGTGAGGGAACCGAATTTTTGAGAAATACGCCCATCTCTAGTTATCACCAATACAAAGGGTAGATGATACATGTCTGATCGGTGGTAGTCTGACCAATGGGACTCCTACCAACCATGAGAACGAGGGGTAATTTAAGTCTTTCTACAGATTCTCAGTGCATGAAATATACAAAATGATCAGGGCTTAGATTTTTCTATTTCTGGTTAGTGATTTCATAAAAGAGCTGTATTTTTCTCTATTCCAAATGGCTTCTTACAGAAAAACAATAGATCACATTTACTTACTAATACATTTGCCATGGTATGTACTTAATGTTAGTGCCCCTTTAAGACCTCTACATGTCTTCAAAACTCACATATTGTATCGATATTAAGTGGTTTGTTAAAGTTCTTTTAGGTCATGACAATTTGGGTTACCTTCAATAAGGAAATAACTTTTTTAGCCACAACTTAACAATCTTCACCTTAAAGATATTCAGTTGAGCCCATTCAAAAGAAATAAGTGTTCAGGAAGAAAAGCACTAATCCAATTTGTTGTTACAGATCCATTTGTCAAATAAATGTTTCACAGCACGCTGAACCACCTCTTCAGATTGCTCCTAGTACCATGGTTAAGTGAAATGGCAATGAAGATATAATCAGGGCACACAAACATGCTTATTACTAGATCACATGCTGCTATTTCTTAATGATCCACCCTATATGGTTCTCTGTGAACATTGCATGACTGCAAACAAAACAAGAAACAAGAACCTAGCCAGTAGTTTGTAAATCCTGTGCTTTAAAACTGGTGCAACATTTTGTTGTTTTTTTTTTGCAAACCATTCCATACTAAGACAAAGGTCTGGAAATATTAGTTGAGTTACTAGCCAGTAGTTTCATTTCTTTTTAAGACCATGGAACAATAAAAAAATAAATACTGTTTTACTTAATTTCTTTGCTGGTTTCTCAGTAAGAATTTAAGGATGCAAGGATGAAACTAATATTTGGTGAAGGTGATGACATACAAGTACTACTAATACAAAAGGATAATCAACTAAGCCACATTTCAGACACTGATAACATAACCAAAATGTAGATTCAAAGTACAGCTGCAAAGCTTAGACCTTAGACCAAACATGGATTAAGACTAGTGTTGAGCGATTATTAGCGACAAAGTTGAAATCGGCACGGTATTTACGTTTATCGGATTTTGTCGATCACGCGATAATTTAGGTTAAAATCTGTGCATCATCTATTAATATCGCGCCATTTTCGGCACTTCCTGTCATTTGGCGGCCAGCAAATCAGCTTACAGAATAGAGCAGGGTGAGATGTGTATGCGACGTCATGACTGGGATGTGTATGGTTGCGATTGGCTGGAAAAATCACATGACCTCGTTTTACATAGAACAGCCCTTCCTGTTCTGCCTCAGTGTCTGTCAGCGTCTCATAGCTGTAGGAGGTGCGCTCTGCCTCTGTCCAAACAGCTCAGCAAACAGCTCAGCGAAATTATTCTATTTGTTCACAGAGACAGCTCTACTTTTAGCTT
>JAODAL010042791.1:0-34470 GCA_025379985.1 Phyllomedusa bahiana
ATGGTTCGTACAAAGCTAATGTCAGTATAGGCCGAGAAGGAAAATCCTGCTTGTATTGCCAATATGACTTGATACCACAGTACCCTCTATTGGGGGACCTATGGAAGTACAACAACAGACACTATATTTTCGGATCTTCGATCCATGCTACAATTTTTCTAATAAATGCAGAGACTGAACAGCTGAAATGAGCAACCGGAGATATTATTGAAGCCTGATGCACAATGTGGTCTAAGCCTCAATGAGATCTAAACCCTTAAAGTGGTCATCGTTATTGTATCAAAGTATCGTAGTCCTGAATTTTGGGGCTATGTTTGTACCTGGAGGCTTATTACGTGTCGATTACAGGAGATAATAATATATATACATATTATATGCTAGTTTCTTGTTAGCGAAGAACAGTGCATTGTGGGAGCTTGGACAACAAATTAAGGGGTGTCCAGTAAAAAAAAAAAAATAGGGTAGTCCAAAACAGAAAAAACAACTGATACTTACCTAGCTCTCCCCCACCGCTGTCGTTCCTCTCAATTTCTGATTTCTCATCCCAATATACGCCATTGTAGGTGAATGAAGCCCAAACTTCTTCTCTGTGTCTAGAAAAGAACCCGGAAGTGAAGCGGAGCGGATCAATAGGGAGCTCTGGTGGAGGACAGCTAAGCATTAGTTTTTCTTTTTTTTTTTTTTTTACTGCACAACCCCATTAAAGGTGTTGTCTTATGCAGATGACCTATTGGTATGTGCTTTTATGGCTATTATAGAGGGGTCTGCCATATGGCACCATGGACAGTCAGTCATAAAGGGCAGCTCTTGTACACTGAGCTGCTAATATATGACATGATCGGCCATCATCAGAAGTCTTTGAGTTGTCCTCTTAGGCTTGGTTCATATCTACGTTGGAGGTTCCATTCGGACGGATGTGTTTGACAACGGACACCAAGGGCACCCGATGGACACTACTGATTGCAATGGAATCTCCAACACCTATGTGAACAGAGCCTTAGGGTCACCATTTCAGCTCCCAAAGGGGTTGGTGCTCAGTCCTGAACAGAATCTTGTTATGTATTGTATAGGAGCAGCAGACAGATCATTACATAGATGGGCTGATTAAAGGGGTTGTCTCAATACATTGATTCATCTTACCTCAGTCCTGTTTTCTTGGTTTCACTTTGAATTCGGGGACGAGTTTACTGGCTTCCATTAGGCTGCAGTAGAAGTCAGGTCTGTAGCTATAGCAACCAGTGCTTGCAGCCTATCATGAGACTTAACAGGTCTACAGCGACAGCGACTTGAGGAGCTGATGCAGCCCATACAAGAGGGGATATCTCAGAATAGGGTAGGAGACTGTTAATAGACATATATTGCAAAGTGACTTGTTTTTGCAAGATCTTTAACATAAATAGCAATCCCTAGTGATCAGTTGAATAGTTGTCCCTAGTGAGACAACCCCTTTAAGGGTATGTTTTCCCCATGCGAGTGGTTGTTTATCAGTATGTTTGCATTTATGCAATCTCCCCTGTGTTGTATTGTGGCTTTTCTACATACTGGTATGAACTGGTTCTTAACCAATTTGCATTTTTTTACTAGGCAATTGTCCCCTTAGTAGATAGGGAGTGAACAACCCGTTTTAAACAGTGACTGCACCTGTATATTTTCCCAAATTTTTTTACTTTGGGCAAAAATTTTTCCCTTACTGGGTTCAATCTCCCGTTTCCCCCCCGGTTAAAAGAAAAAAATTTGGGTTTTGGGCCTGTGTTTTTAAAAATAAAAATGTTTTTCCCTTTTCTGGGGATTTTTTTTTTAAACGCTAAAAGGCTCGGTAGGGACTCCCAAACAATGGGGGGTCCCTTGTTTTTTGGGTTGCAAACTTGCATTTTTTTGGCCAAAAAAATCAACTAATACCCCTTTAAATTTGGGGAATTTTTTTCCCGTATGTATTTTCCCCCCTGCATGCCTTTTTGGGCCCTTCAAAAACAACAGTCCCCAAGCATTTAATTTCCCCTTTTTGGATCTAAAGAAGCGCTAAAAATAGCGGAAAAAGCGTTTGTTCCCCCCCTTCTCCCTTCCAATTTTAATTTTTCAATTTGGGTTTTTTTTACAATAAACTATTAATTTAAATTTCACCAGTTTAAAATGGATACGCTCCAATTCCCCTTTAGAATTACTACTTGCCCCTATTTTTTTTGTTTTTAAAAATATAAACCAATTTTTTTCCCCCATTCCTTGAGAAATTTTGGTTTTTGAAATTTCAACCCCCGGTTTTGGGTGTTTATCCTGGTTCATGTGGAAGCAAAAAATTTGGGCCGGCGGAGAAAAAGGGGGCTGTCTACACTTAAACCCCAAAATGTCCCGTCCCCGTCTTTCAAACCCATTTTGTAAAACTAATTTAGGTTTTTTCCCAAATTTCCACGTGGCTTTCGGGCCCACTTCCCAGTAAAAATTTCAAATAAAGGTGCTTTCTCCCCCCGTGCTCTTGCATTTTTTATCATAGCCCAAACAACGAGCTATGCTTTTTATTTTAAAAAGAAACCTAACTCTGAAGGGTTTTCCCGACTCCGACATTTTTCCCATGGGGGAACAAAAAGGGAATTTTAAAATGTTGGAAAATTTGGGAACCCGCCCCCGTTTTCCCATAGCAACCAATCAAAAATCATAGAAAACCCAAACGACTCCAGCTTTCATTTTGCCCGAGCAGTAGAAAAAAAAAAAAAAAAAAAAAAAACCCGTACAAAAAAACAGAGCCCCCACTTTTATTTTCCTTTTTAAATGGTCTGGAAAAACTAAACTGAGCTCTGGGTTGGTTGCTATGAGAAAAAACCCCCTCTGTTGCCCCCCAAACAATCAAAACCCAAACCCCTACAACCAACAAAAGCTTTTCCTTTCATTTTAAAAAATAACTTTGGGGCCAAATGAAATTAACCTCTGAAAGGTTCTAAGAAAAAACCATCTCTGTTCCCCAAACAACCAATTTAGAGTTTGGCCCTTTTAATTTTTTTTCCAAAAAAGTTTGAAAAAAATTTAAACGATCTCTGATTTGGGTTTCTACGTTGAAAAAAATTGGGCCCTTTAAATTTTTCCCAAAAATGCCTTTAAAAAACTGCAAAAAACTACATAAGAAATGCCCATGTTTTCCCCCTAGCAAAACCCAAACCCGGGACATTTTTCCAATTTTTTTAATAAAAAAACTGTCTCTTTCCCCCCAGGGAACCAACCGGACTCAAAGCAACCAATCAGACTTTTCCCCTTTTTTTTTCAAAAATACCACTCTTGGGAAAATGAAAGTTCGCTCTGATTGGGTTTCTATGAGTAAAACAGTCTTTTTTGCCACACAACCCCAAACCAAAAAGCTCATAGCAACCAAAACAGAGCTCTCCTTTTATTTTTTAAAAGACTCTGGGAAAAAGAAAACTGGGCCCTCCCGGGTTGGGTTTTATATAAAACTGTCCCAGGAAATTCCCCAAAAGCAACCAATAAGATTTTTGGCTTTTATTTTTTTCCCGAGAAATTTTAAAAATTTAAAGCGATCCTGAATTTGGGTTTTTTTCTTTTGAAAACATTGGCCTCAATTTTTCAAAAACGGTCTAGCTGTAAAAAAATGTGTTTCTAAATTTCCAAACCCAAACAAGCTCAAGCAACCAAAAACAGAGCCAACTTTCATTTTTTTCCCGGCAGCTTAAAAAAAATAAAAACTGAGCTCTGGTTTTCTATGGGCAACATATTCAAATTCCCAAATGTTAAAAACCCAAATTTGGAAAAAGAAAGGCCCCCAAAGTTTCCAACTGTAAAAACTGTGGGTGCCCCTAGCAAAACCCAAACCGAGATCACTTTATTTTTTTCCCGAGGGAGTTTTATGAATTGAAAGGAGACTCAAATTGGGTTTTCTTATTGGTTGCTAAGTTGGGTTGGGTTTTTAAATTTTTTGCTAAGGGGACCAATTAAAACCCGTTTGTAAATAAGAAAACCCAAAGCAAAACTAGGGAATTTTCAGGTCTGAAACGGTCAAATTAAAACATTGGGACATGAATTCCTTCCCTAATACAGACCCCCTGAGCCCCCCTATGGGCTGCATACAAACAACCCCCCTATATTAATGAGGATACTAAAAGGGCCCCATGTATAAAAACGTCCCCGGGCAAAAAATCAAATTTTTTACCCATATCAAAACCCAAACAGAGCCCATGCATCCAATCCAAAAGCGCCCCTCTCATTTTTTTTCCCCTAAATGAAAAAGAAAGGGGACTCTGGGTTGGTTTCCCATGGCTTTTGAATTTTTTGCTATGGGGGAACCCAAATGATTTTTTGGGCCTAGACATTTTTCCCTACATGGCCATAAGGTTTTAAAAGACGGGTTTTGGTTTCGCCATAAAAATTTTGTTTCCCTTTCTGCACATGCGGGCAAAACCAGGGCCCCCATACGGCGGCATAAAGACGTTTAAAAGGGCCGGGTTTCCCCAAAAAGGGGTGTAGGGGCCCCCTTCCCCCGTGCCCCCCCCCTATAACGCCCCGCTTTTGGCCCCGCGTACTTTCAACACATTTCCACCCCAATTTCCTTTTTCTTTTCCCCACACTTTCCGCCCGAAAGAAGTGATGTGTCAAATTCTTTTAAAAGGGAAATACTGTGCATCGGGGGGAAAACATTGGGGAAAATCAAAAACATTTCCCAAGTGGGTAATTTTTAAAAACCCCTTTCTTGCGGTCCTACTTTTAACACAAACAGAACAATTTTCAAAACCCCCAAAATTTCCCGGGGAACTTTCCCTTACCAAAAAACATGGGCCATTGGCCCCCCACATGTGGTTTACCGGGTTTTTCCGCAAATGGGAAAACCCAAAGCTGGTTTAAATGGGTTTACTGAGGTGGAAACCCCCATTTAACCCCCCCAATGACAGCACCCAAACCCCAAAAAAAAGCCTTGCTGGCCCCAGTGTAGTTAATTTTTTTGATAGATTGAAATTTTCACAGATCGGGGGGGCCGGGGGATTGAATTTTTTCTTAGAATTTTGTAAAAGCAGGCAGCTTTGGGTGGCTTTTTTTCAACCAAAACCCAAAACCATTTAGGGAAAGGGAAAAACGATGGCCCAGACCTTCTCAGAAAGGGGGTAATTACTAAAAGAGGAAAAGGGAGGGAATTTCGAAAAGGGGAAAAGGAAAAATTTGAGGGGAAAAAAATAGAGTAAAGAGACGACCAAATAAAGCTCCGTTTTCCCCGTCACACTGATGTTAATGCATTACAGACATACGGTTTTATATAAATGTTTTTAAAAAATATTAGGGGGGCAAAGGGAGTAAAATGGTTTTAAAAAAAATAACCCCCTAACCCCCGATCCCCCTTTTCCCCAATCGTCGGGGCCCCCCCCCGCTGGGAAACCCTACCAATCTTTTTGGGGTTCCCCTGTTCCCCCAACTGAGCCCGATGGTGGGCGGGGACAAAGGGCCCGAAAGATAAAAATTATGCTGGTGGAAACCTCCACAACCAAACAAAATTTTCCCCGTACATTAAAAGGTTTTTTCTCACACAGGGAATTTTCGGGTTTTTTGTTAAAGACCCTTTCAAAACAAGTCACTTTGCAATATGTGTCCATTAACAGTGTCCTACCTATTCCTAGATATCTCCTCTTGTATGGGCTGCATCAGCTCCTCAGGTTGCTATAGCTACAGACCTGTTTAATCTCTCCTGATAGGCTGCCAGCCTGGTTGCTATATGCTACAGTTAACTGCGGGCCAGTAGAAGCCAGTAAAAGCTGTTAAACACACCCCTGAAATTTCAAATATGAAAGTGAAAAATTTAGGGCTGTGGTGAGATGAATTTCGAGTAGTGAGACAACCCCTTTTTAATGATAACACTAGAGAACACTCATTTTGGTATCCAAAAATAAAAAGCTACTCCAGCAAAGTGCAACATTTTTAATAAAACAATTCATGTTTATTGAAGATCCATTAAAAAACATAACAGGACAATCTAATAGTGGTCAAGATCTACGCGTTTCAGGCTTTAAGCCCTTAGTCATAACATAAGCGCTGACCTTATATACCCGAGGCATATATAGTTGTTGAAAAAACACCTGCTATCAAACAACACGTACCTGAGTGTGCCAAGCCCCCAACCAAGCCTCCGAGTGGCCCGATGCAAATCGTCACATCACCACCCCTACCATTACCAGCGGCAACTCAAAGGACGAAGCACGTTCAAAACAGCATCACCTACATTCAGCAGAGAGAAGCCGCGCATGCGTAAAGGGACTGTCGGAGCAGCAAAATGCATCACAGGGACGCTCAGGGGCGCATAGAAATACAGAGCACAACGCACCCAGACATGATGTCTGACAGCAAATTAACAGACTGACACTAGCAGAATAAAATTCAACAACTGGATAAAACTGTATCCTTGTAGGCTAAGATGACAACATAAGTTTATACATATCCAAAGCCATATAAACGAAATTACCATGAGTGTTAACGGAGAAGTTACTAATGATACATGATTTCATTTCTGACATTTAAACCATATGGTGTAATTGTGTTTAATGTAACGATCCAATATGCCTCTCTATCTCTTAGGCA
The DNA here is from genome assembly GCA_025379985.1 of Phyllomedusa bahiana. Taxonomy (NCBI): domain Eukaryota; kingdom Metazoa; phylum Chordata; class Amphibia; order Anura; family Hylidae; genus Phyllomedusa; species Phyllomedusa bahiana. Next base: position 6,559 of record JAODAL010042791.1, read on the forward strand.
GTGTGTCAATTTGCCACCCCGTTATGGAGATTTCATGTGTTCAGTGGCAAAAGCCTGAAAACTGTTTACCTGAGAATTATGTGCCGCGATAAAATGTCGAGATGCATTAGATATAGTTCAACCTCCAGGGTTATGTACATGGTTTTAATGTTCCAAAATTCTAACTTTAAATCTACGAGAGGAACAATTCACATCTACCAAATTGCATAAAGTACATTTTATTATACATATGATTGATGTGGTATTACACATACTATGTCGTTTGATCTGGTAAGTTTTGCCATGTACTGTAAATGATTTTGTGGGAAATCAAATTGACACGTTTTACATGGGAATGACCCACAACAGATATTATTTGGTGGCAATGTGTTACCAAGAGTAGATGGACGTTTGGATACTATTCTGCATCTCTTACGCCGCGTCCCCATGGCACAGTACAAATATTTTTACTGTTTTTGTGGCGTGCACACGGCTGCGGCAGGACGGCTTTTCTCCACGTTTAACAGAGAAAAGCCCTCCCCCTACTAGACATTATTTATCTTCCGTCCACAACCGGACGGAATAATGAACTTTGTTCCAATGTTTTTCGGGACCGCCGACGGTCTGAAAAAACCGCCGGGCAGAAAACCCGTGCAGTGGGGACCGCTGCGTGGATTTTCATAGAGGCCCATTTTAAACGTTTTCAACCAGTTTGCAGACGGTTTTCAAAACTGAAAACCGTCTGAAGAACCGGGGGAAAACAAGCCCTTAGGGTATTTTCACACGGCGTAATTGCAGGGCGCATTTCGGCACATATCAATACGCCCGAAATGCACCCCGCAATTACGGTAATTCATAGCTCGCATAGAGAGCTATTGATTACGTCTGTCTCCTGCGGCGTACACTACACGCATATTGTATACCGGGAGAGAGAAGTGTCATGTCACTTCTTCACGGTGCTTACGCATCGTAGATAATGGCAGTGAATGGGACCAGCTCCCCCCTCCTCTCCGTGCTTTAGAAGTACATGCTGACCAGCGCATACTTCTAAAGAACCTGCTGTATTGCGGCGCGTGCACTACGCTCCGCCGTTACGCCATGTGAACATACCCTTAGATAAAATGGTTTGTAATTTTGGTCATACTGGTAGTTCTCAGAATTATTTGTGTAATTGCATTTAAATCGAGAAAAACTATCTCAAACCAAGGTCGGTGAAGTCAGATTATTACACTTTTTAGATTTAGCATGCTGAAGGTCCAAACTGCTATTACCTAGAACTCGTTTTCTGGCACATTTAAGTACCCAATTGGGATGACCCCTTGTTTTTAAACGACATTCAATATTACTGGTGCTTTAAAAGCTGGACTCGTTTTTGAGTATGTTTGGGGCTCTGATTCCAAAAATGACACCGGTTTTCCCCTATCAGCTATAGTTTTAGAGATCCAGCATTGCCACATTACCAACTATCTGCTGTTAGAGCAGTGGTCGCTCAATAATGTACTAAAGAAATGTTGGAAATTCATGTGAAACAGAAAAGACATACATTTTAGACCATTTAAAGGGGTTGCCTCGCTACAAGGATTGCTTTTTATGTTAAAGATCTTACAAAAACATATCACTTTCCAATATGTGTCCATTAACAGTGTCCTACCTATCCTAGAATATCCCCTCTTGTATGGGCTGCATCTGCTCCTCAGGTACTATGTACAGACCTGTCCATCACTCCTGATAGGCTGCCAGCCACTGGTTGCTATACTTCAGGTCTGTTTGATCTCTCCTGATAGGCTGCCAGCACTGGTTGCTATAGCTACAGACTGCTTCTACTGCAGCCTAGTGGAAGCCAGTAAACACGCCCTTGAATTCAAAGTGAAACCAAGAAAACAGGACTGAGGTCAGATGAATTAATGTAGTGAGACAACCCCTTAAAAGAACACATGCATACAAAAACATGAATGTGCATGAGCAAATTTAATTCTATTCATCTGAACAACATATTTATACACCAAATAATCACAAGAACAATGTAGAATCATGTAATCTACATCTCAGAAACTAAAGCTGCTAGAACAAAATAGATGGGATTTTCGGATTCAGCAGCACTCAAATACTCAGAATAAGGGCAAAATTCTAGGCACCAAAGAAACATTTTATTTGTTCCCCAGTGTAATTGTTCTTCCCGGAAAACCCCTTTAACCATCAGAAAAGCAATCCAACCTGTTAGATTCTGGCTGTGAAACTACAACTCCCAGCATATCCTAACAGCCATGGGCAGTCACACAGCACCAGACCCCATGCAAATGTTGCAGATGTTGGAAAACGGGCTGGAGAGGGGATTCATAAATATGACATTTGTGCCTTTTTTCAGTGCAACTGTGCCAGAAAAATTGTGTAATTGCATAGATAGATCTCTCCCAAAGAGTTTTTTCTCTAGACTGCAAAACCTGTGTAAGACTGCTGAAGCTTAAATCGATTTTTATTTTACTCATCTTTTGCCCATAACTTCTGTTTTTTCAAATATTTGTGGATAGATGGATGAATGGATAGATGGATGGATGGATAGATAGATAGACAGATAGAAGATATATAGAAAGATACCTAGATAGCCAAATGAGATCGATAGATATAGAGATATGACATAGATACATTAGATAGATACAGAGATATGACATAGGTTACATAGATAAGAGGCAGAAAGAAAATATATAGAAAGATAACTTTATAGCTAAATAGATATAAGGTAAGAAAACGGATATAAGATAAATAAAAAGATAGATTGATAGATAAAGAGATATGTGATAGATAGAAAGACAAAGATATGAGACAGATAGACAGATAGATAGATAGATAGATAGATAGATAGATAGATAGATAGAAAGATAGATAGACCTCTCTCCTTCTGTACCAGTTGTTAGTTAATTTGTATTAATTGTATTAATTTGTCACCTTTGTACTTGTTTGACCTATGTTATGTATGAAACCTGAATGTACACCGCTCTGGAACCAAGGGCGCTCAGAAATAAATAATAATAATAATAATAGATAGATAGATAGATATGAGATAGATACATAGATGAATAGACAGACAGACAGAAAGATAGATAGATAGAAAGATAGAAAAAAAAGATGAGATAGGTGGACAAATATATAGATATGATATAGACATAAGGTAGAAAAAAATGAGACAGATAGATATGAGAAAGAAAGATAGAATGATAGATAGAAAGAACAAAAGAAAGAAAAAGTTAATAGAGAGATAAGTAGATAGATACATATGCGATATAGAAGGTAGAAAGAAAGATATGAGATAGATACGATGAAATGATATAGATTAGATATGAGACAGAAAGATATAAAACAGAAATATATCTAGATAGCTAAATAGATAGGAGGTAGAAAAACAGATATGAGACAGATCGATTGATAGGAAAAAAGATATGAGATAGAAAGATTAGCAATAGATTGATAGAGATGATAGATAGAAATGAGACAGAGACAGAGATATGAGATAGATAGATAGATAGATAGATATAGATAGATATGAGATACATAGATTGATGAGATAGATAGATAAACAGATAGACAGATAGATTGATAGATAAATAGATATGAGATAGATAGAGAGATGAACCAATAGAGAGCTGAAGTCAATGTTTTGTTCTCCGTTATCAGCCATTTCAGGGTATAGACTGAATGAGGTGGTGTTCAGTAGGATGAACAGGAAGAACAGAGAGGTCCCTGCCCCCATGATCACTACTTTATCTCACATAACTTCACCTCCGGACATTTTCCGTACACAAGTGTGAACATTTTCTGGCACTTATGAAAGCCGTCATAGTGTGGTTTATTTCTCTCTTACATATACATACATATGAGAAGTGAAATAAGGAGGGTAGATACACTGATGTATGGAGGGGGGGGGGAGGGGGTCATATAAAGAATAGATTAGACCCTGGTAATATAGTGCACACATATAATGTCATCTGACTTGGTAACACATGCAGCAAAAACATTAAAGAAGGTGAAGAATGGAAATTCAATATATAAAATTTTAAATGCTCCTTTATGTGTGTGTGAGGAGTGGAGGGGGGGGGGGGGTGCTAAGCTCATTTTCTGAAGTCAAAAATAAAGATCCTCCCATTATAACAAATAATAGACACCATATACTTTTACTGATAGCAATTCCACCCACTAAGCAACTGCAAACAGAGGACCAAGGGACCTCCAAAACACAAGCCCCCCAACCAGCGGTGAGTGTGGAGAGTCCCTTTAAGAGCATGCTCTTTTCAGCATTTGATCCTCATGTTTGCCTCCAGAATATAACACAACCTCCACCAGTCCTGATGGAAAGTGGGATTATTTATGTTGCAGACGGTTCAGTCTATATGTACATAAAGGAGTGTGATAGTGTATGTGAAGACGGGTGACAGGAAGAGCATTTGATGTGAGAGAAAGGGAGGGGGCTGTGAGCGCAGCAAGATATTTTTAGGGGAAGAGAATGATAATCTGCAGGTGAGGGGAATGAAAATAACTAGGTATCGGTAAAGAAAAGCAGGAATGTGGTGACAAGTATCAGAAGATGTTATTTTTGGGGTGAATTGTGCGTTAGTAACACAAAAAGATGAGCAACAAGGCAAAAATGCTATTGGACATGCAACTACATATCTATCTTGCATCTGTCTGTCTTTTTATCTTTCTCATATCTATCCATGTGTATATCTATATATCTTCTCTCTATCTATCTATCTATTTATTTATAGCATATATTATATATTATATATATTTTTTTTATTTTATTTTATATATATATATATATAAGATATCGCTCTATATCTGAGATAGATAGATGATAGATAGATAGATAGATAGAGAAAAAGAGAGAAAAAAGAGAGAGAAAAAGAGAGAGGGAAAGAGAGAAATAGAGAGAGATAGAGAGAAAGAGATACATAGACAAATGTGAGATAGATAGATATATAAATGGATAGATACAAGAAAGATAAAAAGATCGATAGAAAGAGAAGAGATAGAAGATAGATAAATAACCCTTTCTAATCCATCAGAGAGGAAACACATACATAACTGCTTACAGAGAAACGACCATGTGCCCAATTATCTCCTGAGTGTGTAGATAGATATGGGATACATAGATAGATAGATAGATAGATAGATAGATAGATAGATAGAAGTTGTGACAGATAAAAACACAGACATGCGAGATAAATAGATAGGGAGATAGATAAGAGATAGATATGAGATAGAAGGAAGCATAAGAGAAAGAAATATAGATAGATAGATAGATAGATAGATAGATAGATAGATACAAAGAAAAAGGTATGAGAAATATGAGATACGGTAGATATGGCTTTAGATAGTAGTAAAATAGACAAATAGGAAGATATAGACAGAAAGAAAAAAAGCTATGAGATCGATATATTGAATGAATTGCTCTGCATATTAACAGAGATAGTAAAGGAAATTTCCATTTTCAACAAATAGAACTTATTCATTGCATAATAAAAACTTTAACAATTTTTCACTTTACTTTTTGTATCAATTTCTTAACGTTATCAAGATCTCTGCTTGCTGTCATTCAAGCATCATTGTTTACTTCCATGAGTATGACAATCTGCCTGGGTCATGTGCCAATTCCACAGGTGGAGGGCTCAGCACAGTGTTGGAGGCTCTCTCACTCCTCTATGATTAGAGCCGGTCACGACACTTGTATAATAAAGGTGCCTGTCTGTCTATAAATGTGGGTCTAAGTGAGTATGAAGTGGTTATGACCAGTATGACGCATACTAGATATGTGCTTGCAGTCAGTGGGTGCTCAGATGTTGTACTGATCCATCCTAAGCTTTGCTCTGCGCTGGCACTGTCACCAGCCTGGCATAAGCTCCCAATTAACAAGTCAGTCATTGCTAGTAACACATAGGGTTACAGGTTGGCATTGCCCAAACGATGGTCAAACAGAATAATGCCATGACTACACAACATATTACTAATCCCTATAAAGTGACCTTGTATATCCCAGGGGTGTGCTGCCCAGGTAGACATGCCAGTGTAATGCCCCCTCTCACCTTCTGTAACCTGGATGTTTGCTGACCAGGTGGACATGCCAATGTAATGCCCACTCTCACTTTGTGTAACCTGGATGTTTAGTTTCCAAGTAGACATGCCAATGCAATGCCCACTCTCACCTTTTATAACCTGGATGTTTGCTGACCAGGTAGACATGCCAATGTAATGCCCACTCTCATGTTTATAACATGGATGTTTGCTGACCAGGTAGACATGCCAATGTAATTCCCACTCTCATGTTTATAACATGGATGTTTGCTGACCAGGTAGACATGCCAATGTAATGCCCACTGTCACCTTTTATAACCTGGATGTTTGCTGACCAGGTAGACATGCCAATGTAATTCCCACTCTCATGTTTATAACATGGATGTTTGCTGACCAGGTAGACATACCAATGTAATGCCCACTGTCACCTTTTATAACTGGATGTTTGCTGACAGGTAGACATGCTAATGTAATTGCCCACTCACTATGTTTATAAACATGGACTGTTTGGCTGACAAGGTAGACATGCCAATGTAATGCCCACTTTCACCTTTTATAACCTGGATGTTTGCTGCCCAAGTAGACATGCCAATGTAATGCCCACTGTCACCTTTTATAACCTGAATGTTTGCTGACCAGGTTCAAATGCCTGTGTATGCCCCCTCTCACCTTTTATAACCTAGATGTTTGCTGACCAGGTAGACATGCCAATGTAATGCCCACTCATCTTTTATAACCTGGATGTTTGCTGACCAGGTAGACATGCCAATGTAATGCCCACTCATCTTTTATAACCTGAATGTTTGCTGACCAGGTAGACATGCCAGTGTAATGCCCACTCTCATCTTTTATAACCTGGATGTTTGCTGACCAGGTAGACATGCCAATGTAATGCCCACTCATCTGTTATAACCTGAATGTTTGCTGACCAGGTAGACATGCCAATAGTACTGCCCCTCCTCACCTTTTATAACATAGATGTTTGCCGACCAGGTAGACATGCCATGGTATTTGCCCACTCTATCTTTTTTTAAACTTGAATGGTTTGTGACCAGGTAGACATGCAGTGTAATGCCCACTAATCTTTTATAAAACCTGGATGTTTGCTGCCCAAGTAGACATGCCAATGTAATGCCCACTGTCACCTTTTATAACCTGAATGTTTGCTGACCAGGGTTGACTTCCATTTGTAATGCCCACTCTCACCTTTTATAACCTGGACGTTTGCTGACCAGGTAGACATGCCAGTGTAATGCCCACTCTCACCTTGTGCTTGGAATCTGCTGCAGAGCCTTCCGATGGAAACAGATGAAGCAGAAGGACTCCATGAGCCAGCTGGGTGAGATGGCATGAAGGATCCCTGGACTGGTCCTTTTACACCTGCGTTGACCTTCTCTCACCTGTCAGTGCACAAGATGCCAAGTGTGCAAGAAAAATGAGTGTGAGAAGGGCATGAGAAGTCTTGTGGGTGAAGTAAGACTCCTATCAGAGCAGTATGGACTATGGACACACACTGAAGTATCCTCTTCCCTTCTGTATGAGCTATGACCACAGAAATACAATAGTCTATGGAAAGGAGTTTATGGAGCGATGCTCTGCAGGTGTTAAAGAGGCAGAGCTCCTGTGCTGGGTCTTCCTAGCAGATTACAATGGGCTATGATGGAACCTACATTTGCTAGACCCAGGAAGGTTTAATGAATTCATTGATTGGGTGACGCTCTGCAGGATCAAAGAGTTGGATGCTCTGCAGGTTTTCAGCGGGGATGATGTCCTCCTGGTCGCTGTCCTGTAAATAAAGCCTCTGTGGAGAGCTTGTCCTAGGGGCTTCCATCCTGCATCTTACTCTCCCAGGACCCAGGCTGCATGTGGCAGCTCTGACCCAAGCTGCACAGAGCGCTGCCTGCACACTGCCTTGCACACACTTGTGTACACACAGAGGGGTGTGCGAGCAGCCTGCCGGCTCCAACAGACACAGCCTGGTATAAATAGCTCATGCTACCAATTCTGCCAGGGTAACCCTTTCTAATCCGTCAGGGAGGAGACACATACATAACTGCAGACAGAGGGACGAACATGTGCCCAATTATCTCCCGAGAGTGTAGATAGATAGATAGATAGATAGATAGATAGATAGATAGATAGATAGATAGATAGATAGATAGATATGAGATAGATAGATATGAGATAGATAGATATGAGATAGATAGATAGATATGAGATAGATAGATTTATAGATAGATAATTTAAAAAATATATGAAATAGATATAAAAATTGTAGATAGGTAAATAGACTAAATAGAAGAGATATGATAATTAGGTAAGTAGGTATGCAATAAAAAGGTAGATATGAAATTGAGAGATAGAACGATAAGATAGATAATTAAATAGATACATAGACAGAAGGAAGGAAGGATTATGAGATAGATAGAAAGATAGATAGATAGAAAGAAAGATAAGATGGGTATAAAGAAAGAAAGATAAGATAGATATGTATAAAGAAGAAAAGATAGATCGGTAGAAAGAAAGAAAGATATTAGATAGGTCGATAGATAAATATGAGGAAGAAAAAGAAACATAAGATAGATAGAAGATAGAAAGAAAGATATGAGATAGCTAGCTAGCTAAACAAATATCTAGACAGATTCTCCATCAGGGAGGAGACACATACATAATTAGGGAGGAAGGAAGGAAAGAAGGAAGGAAGGATTATGAGATAGATAGAAAGAAAGAAAGATTGAAAGAAAGAAAGAAGATGGATATAAAGAAAGAAAGATAAGATGGGTATAAAGAAAGAAAAAAGAAGGAAAGAAAGAAAGATATGCGCTAGCTAGGTAGATAAACAAATAAATAGCTAGACAGACAGATTCTGCACATATTCACTGATATGTCTCTTTTTTTTTTTACTGTGTCATGGATTAACAAATCTTCATCAGGAGACTGGTTTTCACAGCTATATCTACATCCCTATATCCTCACATATGTCTTACAGTCTATACTTATTAATACCAGGCACAGCGCTAAAACAGCTTCTATACTATCTGCCAACTAGTGCTATATCTGCCCAACATCACCCACAATGGTGAGTCCCCCTCTAATTATATATAAGCATAGGACAGATTCATTTGCCCCATGGCAAAAACCCATGGGCCTCACTCCCCATAACAAGCTCTAGCCATTTACTAAAGTTCATGTCTGAGGTGCAATTATCATGATTGGTCATCACTGCCCATTCACAATTTGTTTTCCTACTTAGCGGAGAGGTACTTGGGCCTTTTCAGGTAGCAGGCCTCCTATATAACATGTATGTTTATGGGCCATAACGACATGGCTACCTACTCTTGTCTGCACACAAAAGAAGGCATAAGGGACAGAGGTAATGGGGGGCAATGAGGGGTGCGGGTCCCAGCACTTGGGCCCCCAGTGATCCACCTTTCACTATAAATTCTGTGGATCCGACCAATTATCTCATCAAATATTACTTTTCTGCCCTTCTATCTATTCCCCCGAGTTTCTTAGGATGGTTGAAGAACATGTATCTACTTGAACGGGCAACTCTTCCTCCCTGTGACCTTTAAAGGGGTTACCCGCTTTGGACAGTATCTTTCTATGGATCATGAACTGTCCCGATGCACTGGAGTGATCAGATGTCATCTGTATGGGTACTTTGCAGCAAGTGTTCAATATCCCTGCAGTGCCTCCACAGGGCAAATGAAGTATTACACAGTGTCCATTGAAATCAATAGGCTATCAAAGTATTTGAGAGACATGTCTGGTCCTCCAGAGAGAGAATCACTCATTGTAGTCAATTTCCCCTTGATGGGGGTAACAAATGAGGGACCCCTCTCTTTTATCTTAACAGGTTCCTAAACTGGGCAACCCCTTTAAGAGTCCCTTCCGAATTGTTAGGAGGAATGCACTTCTCCAGACTACTGAAGGGTTAATGTATTTGTGCTCAGCAGGTGCCTGGCACCAGAGGGGTTACCAAGATGATGCACTTTCCATTGATACTGTGAATTATTAATTAGTTCATTCTGTGTTTTTATTTTCCAGCATGGGAAAATCAATTCATATTCATTTAGAGCTTATTGCCCTGATGTAGTCTGATTAATCACCAGGTACCTGTTTATTACTGGTACAAGTTGTGCTCACTTGTTGCTTTTTGAATACAGTACCTAGGGATATGAGTGTTCCCCTAAGCAAAAACAAAGTAAACCAGGTAGACCAGGATATTTCCAATAGGTATGAATCTGATGAAACGCTATCAAGCGAGAAACGCGTGGTCCTGGTTTAAAGTATTAAAAAACTGTATCTTATACTTTAACAGTCTAGTGCCATATTTCCCTCTTTTTCCCTCAATCACACTGTATTTTAGTTGTGATTTTTAATATATTACTGATATCTTCCTACCCACTCGGCAATGCTCGGAGCCAAGGAAGCGAGGAGGCTGCGGTGACTGACCTGTCTTCAGTGGGTAAAAAAAGTATTTAGTCAGCCACCAATTGTGCAAGTTCTCCCACTTAAAAAGATGAGAGAGGCCTGTAATTGACATCATAGGTCGACCTCAACTATGAGACAAAATGAGAAAACACATCCAGAAAATCACATTGTCTGATTTGGAAAGAATTTATTTGCAAATTATGGTGGAAAATAAGTATTTGGTCACCTACAAACAAGCAAGATTTCTGGCTCTCACAGACCGGTAACTTCTTCTGTAATAGGCTCCTCTGTCCCCACTCATTAACTGTAGTAATGGCAGCTGTTTGAACTTGTTATCAGTATAAAAGACACCTGTCCACAACCTCAAACAGTCACACTCCAAACTCCACTATGGTGAAGACCAAAATTGCTGTTTAAGGACACCAGAAACAAAATTGTAGCCCTGCACCAGTCTGGGAAGATGGACTCTGCAATAGGCAAGCAGCTTGGTGTGAAGAAATCAACTGTTGAGAGCAATAATTAGAAAATGTAAGACATACAAGACCAGTGATAATCTCCCTCCATCTGGGGCTCCATGAAAGATCACACCCCGTGGGGTCAAAATGATCCCAAGAACGGTGAGCAAAAATCCCAGAACCACACGGGGTGAGTGACCTGCAGAGAGCTGGGACCAACGGAACAAAGGCGACCATCAGTACCCCACTAACGCCACCAGGACTCAGATTCATGCAGTGCCAGACGTGTCCCCCTGCTTAAGCCAGTACATGTCCGGGCCCGTCTGAAGTTTGCTAGAGAGCATTTGGATGATCTAGAAGAGTATTGGGAGAATGTCATATGGTCAGATGAAACCAAAGTAGAACTGTTTGGTAGAAACACAACTCGTCGTATTTGGAGGAGAGAGAATGCTGAATTGCATCCAAAGAACACCATACCTACTGTGAAGCATGGGGGTGGCAACATCATGCCTTGGGGCTGTTTCTCTGCAAAAAGACCAGGATGACTGATCCGTGTACATGAAAGAATGAATGGGACCATGTATCGTGAGATTTTGAGTGCAAACCTCCTTCCATCAGCAAGGGCACTGAAAATGAAACGTGGCTGGATCTTTCCGCATGACAATGATCCCCTGCACACCGCCAGGGCAACGAAGGCGTGGCTTCGTAAGAAGCATTTCAAGGTCCTGGAGTGGCCTAGCCAGTCTCCAGATCTCAACCCCATAGTAAACCTTTGGAGGGAGTTGATAGTCCATGTTGCCCAGCGACAGCCCCAAAATATCACTGCTCTAGAGGAGATCTGCATGGAGGAATGGGCCAACATACCAGCAGCAGTGTGTGCCAACCTTATGAAGACAGAAAACGTCTGACCTCTGTCATTGCCAACAAAAGATATAGAACAAAGTATTGAGAGGAACTTTTGTTATTGACCAAATACTTATTTTCCACCATAATTTGCAAATAAATTCTTTCAAAATCAGACAATGTGATTTTCGGGATTTGTTTTCTCATTTTGTCTCTCATAGTTGAAGTCGACCTATGATGTCAATTACAGGAATCTCATCTTTTTAAGTGGGAGAACTTGCACAATTGGTGGCTGACTAAATTTTTTTTGTCCCACTGTATATGCTTTGGGGAAGTTGCACCTCCAACAGTGCGCAACATAATCAGCCTCGTTATGGAATTGTTCTTTCGCCGTTCTTTTTAAACCTTGCCAGTGTCTCCACCTTTATGTTACCTGATGGAGTGAGCCAGGAGCGCTCACGAAACGCGTAGTGTGTCATTTTATATTTCATTTGTGCCTAAGTAAACACTGGCACTTTCTTGTGCCTAACGCCTAGTGTTCAGTTTTTTTAGCCATATGCTTACACTAGTGCTAGTCTCGATTTAATGCAGTTTTGACTGCTTTTTGTGCATTAAGCAAAAACAAAAAAAATCTGAATGGACCCCCCTATATCAAAAATGTACAACTTGGCAGGATGAAGGGGCTAAACCGCCCAGGTCTACCCCCAGTCCAGCTGTTCGAGGGCCAAATGTTGTCCAGGCCCGCCCTATAGGGTGAATGTATATGGGACGATTTAGTCGCTGAACGTTCTACATTAACCTTAATGGGAGAACCAAAATCCGCAGAAAAGATTCATCTGCAGATTGTAGTGCAGATTTTACCTTTTCTCATAGAGGTCAACCTAGAAAAATCCACAGTAAAATCTGTAACAAGTCTGCACCAAAATCTGTAGTAAATCCGTCCCATATGCAATTAAGCCATATGGTGCCAGTTTAATCACCGATGCCAGGCAGCTGTTGCCAAGGCAAACAAAATCATGGGTTGCATTAAAGGGGTTCTCTCACTACAAGGAATGCTTTTTATGTTAAAGATCTTGCGCAAACAAGTCACTTTGCAATATGAGTCCATTAACAGTGTCCTACCTATTCCTAGATATCCCCTCTTGTATGGGCTTCATCAGCTCCTCAGGTCACTATAGCTACAGACCTGTTCAATCTCTCATGATAGGCTGTCAGCACTGGTTGCTATAGCTACAGACCTGTTTGATCTCTCCTGATAGGCTGCCAGCACTGGTTGCTATAGCTACAGACCAGTTCAATCTCTCTTGATAGGCTGCCAGCACTGGTTGCTATAGCTACAGACCTGTTTGATCTCTCCTGATAGGCTGCCAGCGCTGGTTGTTATAGCTACAGACCTGGCTTCTACTGCAGACTAGGGGAAAGCCAGTAAACACGCCCCTGAATTCAAAATTAAACCAAGAAAACAGGACTGAGGTAACATGAATCAATGTAGTGAGACAATCCCTTTAAGGGACACTACCAACATTTTTTTTCACATTTTGACAAGCAATATGCAACTATTATATGTTTTTTTGTTTTTTTTTAACTGAATAGCTGTTTTTTTATATCATTTTTCAAGTTCAGCAATGTACATGACTTGCTGGTTTATCTCTCCGACTTCTCTGATAGCAGCAGCGAGAGGATTGCTTGACAGTGTTCTCCCAGGCACACTAAGGGCCTCAGAGGTGTAGGTATTGTCAGAAAAATCTGATAAGTGTGAAATAAACTGAAAACCTCCCAGTGCAGAAAAAGATGAACCCATTATCCTTCCATGTATGGCTTTTGTCACTGCCATGGCGGTGTAGAGAACAATAGATTAATCATTATGTCATTACCCACTATTTGTAATACGACTACACACAGATACACAAACTAACTGAGGTAAGTTTGCCCTGCCATTCAGTTTTATCTATTTACTATCACAGCTTTAAAAAGACAAGATTTTACATGCAATTTTTAATGGCCTAGGACTGCCAAAATAAAAAAAAAAATACTGCCAGAAATTCTAAAAAAAAAATATTTTCTGGGAATATTGATGGATGTGTTTTCCTTTACAGGAGGAACAGATGCTCATGGCAAACACATTGTTTTCTCTCTACACAAGTCACATATAGAATATAGGGCTTCTAATCAGAGCGCAGCTTCCATTTTGCAAAAGCAGAACAAGGACTAAAGCTCTGATTGGTTGCTATGGGCAACAAGGACAGCTTCACTTTTAGACAGTTTTGATTAATGAGGCCCATAGTGAACAGTTTTGGACGCGAGTATATAGGAAGGACATAGCTGAGCTGGAGCAGTACAGAGGAAGGCAACCACGTTGGTTAGGGTAATGGGTGGATTGCATCACCAGGACGGGCTATAAAAGTTGGAGTTATTCGGCTTGGAAAACAATACGGCTTAGGCCTGGTTCACTTCTGCTTTGGAGCTTCCACCACAGATTCTGTCAAAACAGCATACAGGGTTATTTCTTCCATTAAAACGCCGGTCCCCAAAACAGAAACCTGACAAAACCAATTATAGTCTAAGGGGTCCATAGGGTACTGTCACTGGAGGTGCTGAAGGTGTCAGGAAGTTTATGCTGCCCTATCTGATAGCAGAACGAAATAGAGGGAGAGTAGCTGACCTCTGTGATATATAGTGTTATATGATAGAGGAGAGAAGCTGAGCTCTGTGATATTGGGTTAATGAGGGGAGAGAAGCTGAGCTCTGTGATATATAGGGTTTAGATAGAGGAGAGGATGAGCTCTTGTATATAAGGTTATATGATAGAGGAGAGGAGCTGAGCTCTGTGATATATAGGGTTATATGATAGAGAAGCTGAGCTCTGTGATATATACAGTAGGGTTATATGATAGAGGAGAGGAGCTGAGCTCTGTGATATATAGAGTTGTATGATAGAGGAGAGGAGCTGAGCTCTGTGATATATAGGGTTATATGATTGAGGAGAGAAGCTGAGTTCTGTGATATATAGGGTTATATGAGATATGAGTGAAGCTTAGATCTGTGATAAAAAGAGTTATAATATAGAGGAGAAAAGCTGAGCCTGTGATATATAGGGTTATATGATAGAGGAAGAAACTGAGCTCTGATTATATAGTGTTTATATGATAGAGGAGAGAAGCTGAGCTCTGTGATATAAGGGTTATATGATAGAGGAGAGGAGCTGATCTCTGTGATATATAGTTTTATATGATAGAGGAGAAGAGCTTAACTCTGTGATATACTGTATATGGTTAGACTATGGTTTGAAACTGTTGTCAACTAAAAGTATATTCAAACAACTGATTTTGACGTTTCTTTTGGTGCAAATTAGATGCCTAATGCGACATGTCCCCCCTAATGCGCCCCAAAATGAGCATAAATGACAGAATATCTAAAGTAGGATGCCTCCCTTCGATTACAAAGTAAGGGCCATATGTTTAGGTCCAAAACTCACTTTTTTGCCCATAGTTTACAAAAAAGTGAATTTTAGACCTAAACAGTTTTAAATACATGGGAAACCTAATTGGTAAATTTTTAAAATTTGGGGTTAAATTTTCTCGAGTATTTCGG
Source organism: Phyllomedusa bahiana (assembly GCA_025379985.1). NCBI lineage: Eukaryota > Metazoa > Chordata > Amphibia > Anura > Hylidae > Phyllomedusa > Phyllomedusa bahiana. The sequence goes on from JAODAL010042791.1 coordinate 21,927, forward strand.
TGCTTTCCCTTTCAGCTTTTTTTTCCTGCCCGGCTTTTTTACAAAAAGCCATTATGTGAACATCACCCTTAAATTAAAAAGGGGGTTCCCCCGAGGAGATTAAGTCACCAAAAGCACTAACCTGAGCTATAGAGGCCCCCTTTCCCATGGGCAAGCTATAGCCCAAAAAAAGAAACAACCTATTGGAAACCCGAACCCACTCCCGGGGCAGGGAAGGTTTTTTTCCCTTTTAAAAAACAAAGGTTTTTCAAAACCATGTAATGTATATGATGGGTCCGGGTAATGACCCACTTTTTCCATCCATTTCTCAAAAAATTAACCTTAAAACCCTACTACAATCTTTCACCTGGAGAAAGTCTCTGTAAGTAGAAACTCTTAATTAAGAAACATCAGGGATTCCGGGAAAACAAACGCCATATATCACCCTACAGACAGCGCTCACAGCGGTTTCAAAATAGTCACAAACTCCATTTTTCAAAAAAATAAAACCCCTTTTGTTGTATCTGGATCAAGTTCCCGGAATTCCACCCCGGAGATCCCATTAAAAAAACTGTCACTACTTTAAGATAGCACGAGCCTTGGGCAATTTTTGGGATTCAGCCACCAAAAACAGGCAAAGATGCTATTATGCCTCGTCACCTACCCCTAGGCAAGAGCATGATATAATTCTATTATGGAGCAAACATTACACTTCCCAACATGACCGACCACTGGACTATGACCTAATACAATTCTATTATACTCTAAACATAGAGCACTACCACCCCCAACAACCACTAGACATAACCACAAAACAATTCTATTATACTCTATACGTAGAGCACTACAACCCCCAACATGACCTGACCCTGGACATGACTATAATGCAACTCTATTATATTCTGTGTTTAGAGTACTACAACCCCTACATGACCTGACACTGGGCAATGGCCATAATAAAATGTATTATACTCTATACATAAAATTCTACAAACCCCAGCATGACCGAACCACTGGACATGACCATTATACTTAATACACCGAGCACTACAACCCCCAACATAACCTGATCACTAGACATAGCCATAATACGATTCTATTATACATTGAACACAACTCCCAACATGATCTGACCTCTGGACATGACACAATACTCTATACATAGAATACTACAACCCCTAACTACTAGATATGATAATAATACACCTCTGCTATATATATATATATATATATATATATATATATATATATATATATAAATATACACACACACACACATATACAGTATAATATACACTTCACTGGCCACTATTATTAGGTACACATGCAAGTAACGTGTTGTACCCCATCTTTGCCTTCAGAAACTGCCGCTCAATTCTTCGTGGCATTAGATCTCCACAAGGTGTTGCAACGATGCATCAATTGGAACCAAGGCCCAAAGAGTGCCAATAAATATTCCCCACCCCATGACACCACAACCACCAGCCTGAACCGTTGATACAAGGCAGGATGGATCCATGCTTTGCATGTTGTTTGACGCCAAATTCTGACCCTACCATCCGAATGCCGCAGCAGAAATCGAGACCCTCCATCAGACCAGGCAACGTTTTTCCGATCTTCTACTGTCGCAATCTTTACGATGATCTTGGGCAAATGAGCCGACAGTATTTTCCTGTTCTTAAGATGAAGGAGTGGCACCCTGTGACTGGTCTTCTGCGCTGTAAGCCATCTCCTCAAAGTTGGCCGTACTAGTGCGTTCCAGAGTGCCCTTCTGCCTACCATGGTATGGCGATAAACGGTGGCTATTTGAGTCCACTGTGCCTTTCCTATCACTCGAACTCAGTCTGCCCATTGCTCCATTGACTCTGGCATCAACAAGGCATTTCCCCCACAGGATGCCGCCACTGATGTTTTTTCTTTTATCCGGACCATTTCTCTGTACAACCCTATAGAGATGGATGTGCGTGAAAATCCCAGGAGATCAGCCCAGTTTCTGAAATACTCAGACCAGCCCTTCTGGCACCAACAACCATGCCACGGTTCAAAGGCACTCAAATCACCTTTCTTCCCATACTGATGCTTTTTGAACTGCAGGAGAATTGTCTTGACCAGTCTACATGCCTAAATGCACTGAATTGCGCACGCCATGTGATTGGCTGATAAGAAATTAAGTGTTTAACGAGCAGTTTACCGGTGTACCTAATAAAGTGGCCGTGAGTGTATATATAGTAAGAGAGAGAGGACACTACGACTAGTGTCGTAGTCGCATTGGGTTACGGCCATAATACAATTATATTATAGTCCAAACATACATGACCACAATACAGTTCTATCATACTCTATACATAGAACACTACAACTCCCAAAGTGTTAGCTATTATACTCTAAACATAGAACACTACGTCCCCCAACATGACCTGTTCAAAACAGTTTTTTATTATACATCTATACCAATGATATACTACCACACCCCAACTTGACCTGACCCTTGACATGACCATAATAGAGTTCTATTATTCTGTGTACATAGAGCACTAAAACCCCCAACATGACCCCACCACTAGGCATAACCACAATACATTTCTATGATACTCTGTACATAGAGCACTAAAACCCTCAACATGACTCAACTACTACACATAACCGCAATATAATTCTGTTATACTCTGTACAAAGAACACTACAACCCCCATCAGGTTTGACTATTGGACATAACCATGAGCTCATTCTGTTATACTAGGTGCATAGAAAACTACAACCCCCAACATGATCCCACCCTGGACATGACCACAATACAATTCTATTATACTTTATACATAGAGCACTACAACCCCTAACATGATCTGACCATTAGATATAACCAGAGTACAATTCTGTTATACTCTATACATAGAAAACTACACACTACTGGGCTATTAGCTAATACTATTCTATTATATTCTATGTATAGAGTACTAAAACCCCCAACATGACCTGACAGTGGGCTATGGCCATAAAAAAATTATTTAAAAACAAACATTTTTTTTTATTATCATACACTAAAGATGAATATTACTAACTACCATCAAGACCCGCCACTGAAACATAACATAATATAATTCCGTTATACTCTGACCAGACGGGTCATTGCACGGGCCAGCGGCCGGGTCAGTCGCAGAGAGGCCCCGCGGGCCGGTCAGCGCTACAATTAGTATCCGCCTGTATTGGTGAATTGGGTAGCTGATGTCGATGAGGTGGAGTTACATCGCGCTCTACCCCTACCTCGGACAGCACAGAGCAATCACTTTGATCTGCGGCCGAGGAGCTGCCGAAGGATCGTCCCATCGCTGGCGCATCGACGCCATCAAGCAGCCAGTCAGGACACTCTTCAGGTAGAAGATAGTAACGCGCTCGGCATGGAAAAGGTAAGGTGAGTTAATTAGTTTGTTATTTCATTTTTGGTCATAATATATCTATATACCTGCCTGTGGGAGCAATATCTAATATACCTGCCTGTGGGGGAGCAGTAACTACCTATATACCTGCCTGTGTGTTGCAAACTACCTAAATAACCTGCCTTGTGGAGCTACCGACTATATACCTGCCTCGTGGGGACAATATCTATATACCTAGCCTGTGGGGAGCAGTAACTACCTATATACGCTGCCTGTGAGGGACCAAAATCTATAAACCTGCCTGTTGGACTATAATCTATATATCCTGCCTGTGGGGACAATAACTCATCTTATATTACCTGCCAGTGGGAAGCTATAACTATCTACAAATAGCCTGCCAGTGGGGACTATAACTATCTATTTACCGCCGTGTGTGGACTATATCTATATACCTGCCTGTGGGGAGCTATTAACTATCTCATATACCTGCCTGTGGGGAGCAATAACTGTAAGTACCTGCCTGTCGGGGGAGCTATTAACTATCAACTTACCTGCCTGTGGGATCTATAACTATCCTATATACCTGCCTGTGGGGACTATATCCTACTTATATACACTGCCAGTGAGGGACTATAACTACTTAAATACCTGCCTGTGGGGTCTAATCTATATACCTACACTACTGAGGGGAGCTGTATATACCTGCCTGACTAGACGACAGACATACATCTACCATCACCTACCTTCACTGAGAGAGCTGTATATACCTGCTCCTACTGTCGGGAAGTAACTATATTACCTGCTTTACTGATGGTACAGAGGAAGTTTTCCACAAAAAGAATCCCCAAAAACGGATTTTTTCCCGTCACCCTATGTATTATACATTTTCAATCCGTCCCTACTATAACCATCAGCACTTTCTCACATGTGGACCCCATGGGAAAAATTAATTCCCAGCCCTCCTCTAGACATATAGAATACTACAACTCCCAACAGACCCAACCACTGAACACCAACCATAATAATAAATGCTGTAATACTCTAGACATAAGAATATACAACTCCACAAAGACCCGCACCCCACTGAGCATAACCATGAATATAATTTCTGTTATACTCTAGACATAGAATACTACAACTCCCAACATGACCCGACCACTGGACATAACCATAATATAATTCTGTTATACTCTAGACATAGAATACTACAACTCCCAACAAGACACGACCACTGGACATGACATGGACCAATCCAATTCAAGCCCTAATTTTCAGATGCCCCAGAGCTAAGACATGACCGGTCACTAGAGATATCTGCCCACGTCTCCTTTGCACTGGTTTCTACTGATCCATCGATTTTCTATGCCCGGCATCTAGATCACCCAGCTTCTGCAGCTGCTGTAGATAAGAGGTTCGTTCACACTGCTGAACCTCGCCACAGATAAAATGGCCTCGAGAGCTGGCCTAGAGGGTTGATGAATGGGTGGTAGACAATAATGTCTAATACAAATGCAACATCCAATCCATTATGCAGTACCAGCAGGCGGGAGAATGCGATGGAGATTAGAGGACAAGTCCCCTCCCCTCCTCTGTGTACAAGCGAAACATACAGGCTAATCATAGGTCTTGAAGGAACATGAAGATCACAGAATACATCAATACTGTCTGCAAGTAACTCTCAGTCCCACCAAAGCGCTGATCCGAGCCGGCCTCCTCACCCAGACCTCATGGCCTTAAACATCAAGAAAATAACCCCAGGAGCAAAAAAGGATTACAAGACCAAGATCAATACAACTGCTACAAGAAAATACACGAAAATTTAAAAGAAAAGCAACAAAGTCTACGGAAGCATCACCAATCTAGCTACCAGAGACAACCTAGTAATCACCGCATACACCTAAAACCCCCAACACTAAAAACCCCCCCACTACACCCATCACACTGAGTAAGGTCATCCCCTCCCACACCCCTTCCACAACGCCGCCCCCTACCTACCCAACGACCAACCTCGTACTAAGCCCCCCCTCCCCACCATAAGCCACTCCCCACCTCACCCCCTGTCCACCCTTCGTAACACCCCGGCTTCAACAACACCCCTCCACCCCAGTCCGAACCATAGCACAAGTGACAACCTAACGGCCGCTGATTATACACAAGCAAAAACCGGCAATCACAAATAACTAGCAACTACTGAACAATAGCAAAACCACAACAACACTAAGATAAAAAGCATAGAAAGGAAAATAAAAAAACTTAATCACAACCAATAGCTTAGCATAGTATAAACTACAGTTTAAAAATTCTGTGCTGAATATGTTCCCTCTAATCTTTATAGACAATATTGTAACTGATCCTTCTGTACAAACTTGTCGGCATAGACATAGATTTAAACATAACAGTCTGTCTGCTTGGAGACTCCATTTAGGGAGTCTTTGCGCGGATTTGAGCAACCGCGCGTATCAGATGAACAACACACACATAATTGCTAAAAAGATCTATCTCAGGAAATCTCAATCTGCGCACAGATTCCATGTTTGGAAAATAAAATAGTGTTACAAAAGAAGTCATTCAATGTCACAGCATTTGGAGGAGTACCAGGCAAGTGGATCTCTAAAAAAAAACAGAGCTCTGACCCGTAATGTGGCATACAGTGCAAGAAAAAACAAGTGGACCCTTTGATCGTGATCTGTATTTTGCGCTAATTGGCTAGATACAAATGTGTCTGATTGACTATAATATCTTACAATGCCAAACTAATACAACCTAAAGACACTCAAATAGTTGACACTGTTTCATGCCCTTTATTGGACACTTGGGCCCATGCATGAATGGATCTGGGTCCTTTAACCCAACAAATGGCGGCAGACCCTGTTCTCAAATGATTTATAATCAGGCTCACTACAAAATTGGGTGCATTTCAGGTACCTTGGGCATCTTTGTAATACCACCTACCTAGATCTGGGGGCGTACAAGTACACTGTAAGACTGTTTTATCTATGACGAGTTTTGATATGGATAACTTCCTGTGTAATACACAGCAGAAATTTGAGGTATAACCACATGATTTCTTCGCATTTCTATCAATTTTTGGCGACATACTGCTGCTGTGTTTTTAGCACGTGATGGGCCCCATTAATCAGGGAAATTTGGATTATGCATTTTCCATGCTGGAATGCATGAAGACAGCAATGTATCTCTCTCTATATTAAGAGGATGACAAGTTTTTTTTTGCGAAATCATGTCACTAAAAACTTGGCGCACAGTTTACAATGAGCTCATAGGTAGTTCACATTGAAAGCAATATGACATGGAAACACATAGGGTGACATGTATTACGGGCTGCGCCATATTTCTTGTGTACTTGAGCAAAAGAATTATGAACAAGATGGACTCCAAACTTTGCAGCGATAGCCCCTTTGTAATGCGCCACAAAGACACTTTTTAGTGCAACGCAAAGATTAGGGGAGATTCTGGTGGCGTCGCACCAACATTCAAGAAGTAGACACATTATGATTCTCTGACGCCAATCTAGGCCAGAACAGTTTAGAACAGACAGACCAGGATTGGGGGTGGTGCCTGGAGCCTGAATGTTAGTATTGGCACTACACAGCACCTGTATATATGACCTCAGAAAAACAGTAGAAACACGATAGAGAGCGGGTAAATGGTGGGTGCCTGAGCCAGACTTGTCTATTGTAACTATCTGCTGATGCCTTTATGTACTGAAGCACACAAGAACATAATAATATATGTTCATTATTTAAGTGTATCTACACTACCTAAAGCAATTTTACACACCACAGGCTGTCATCCCCCCCCCCCCTACCCGCCCCCACACCCACTAGCGCCCAGGATTCATGCATGTCGCCCATATTTCTTGTGGATTTTGAAAATGCTTCTTAGAGTACTTGTAGCAGAATTTCATATGGACGAGGCCTAAGGTACACTAGAAAAACATGTACTTGCGCAGAAAACCACCACAACTAAAATTTTGCATTTATTCTAACGATATCCCATGCTGTCCACGGCAGTGTAAGATATAAAAATCATTCCATTTAAAATGCATTGTTTTCACCAATTCCACATAGAAAGTCCACACACGACTATAACAGTTTATATCTCTGTATATCATCAAAAGATATTTTATTATTATTTTATTATGGTTATTCTACATAGAAATAACTATTAGGTTTAGGCTTGTTCACACGGCTAATTACGGCGTGCATTCCGCGTCGTATTTATCTACTCTCAAATACGAGCGAGAGATGAATAGCCGAAATTAACAGTAATCCATAGTTTCTCATAGAGAATAATGCAGATTACGCCTCCCATCTCACCGGGCGTACAATATGGCGTGATTGTAGACCCGGGGAGATAAGTGATGTGCCCATCGACAGTCCATGGGGCCGGCGGGCTACCCGCCGCCCCGCGTCATGAGAGTACGACGCCGATCACCGTGACTCCACAAACACCCAGCGTAATTGCGGGGCTACTGTATTGTGACGCAATTATGCCTGTGACACATAGCCACCTTCAGAGTATCTCATCTAGAATACACAGCGACATAACATTGTTTTTGTACACCCTTAAACAATTAAAATAAGCATACAATATATGCCAATAAGAAATATATAAATATATATTTTATTAGAATTATCTAAAATATACATAAAATCATAATTCTATATATAACATTAATAAAATCGCAAACTCAAACATTGTTACTATAATTAAAAACAACTATCAATAATCCCACAACCCCACCAAGGAAAAGTAATTTTACCTGTATATAACGCTCAGTGTAGTAATATAAACATGATGAACAAAAGAAAGTTCTCTGTAGAGCAATTATAAATGCTACTCTCACATGACACAGTATTCGATGGAATCCAAAGAACGTGGCATTTTGGCACACTTTACTGGAATAGTGACTATTCAACATCCTACACACTCCACCTGAAACACAAACATACTTTTATATCGCAGTTTATAAACAGTAACAACTATATACTAAAACGATGTAAAAAGTACAGTTCTTGCATTTTTCTGCACATGCATATATTTTAGCTTACATAAATTCTTTGATCAGCTGTATGTACTAAATGTTTATAATTATTAAATGCTTACATATACAAAGAGATAAAACGTGAATATAGCATCTGCTGACACGTTTCGGCCTGTGCACTACAACAAGGCCACTACTTAGGCCAAAACGTGTGAGCTGACGCTATGGTTCACATTTTAATCTTCATAGCATCAGCTGACGCATGTTCATAGTTTTAATCTAGTATGTAATATGGTAAGCATTTAGTGATAAAAAAGTTTCAGTACACACTCCAGCTGGATCAAATATTATAAGTCCTCTATGTGGATTCAAGCCACAAGGATCCGTGCTGTGAGTACTTTGAACTGAACCAAGACCGTGATTTATTCATGAAGCTAACACTTGGGTGAATCTGCTAGGACTTTTGTTATATTCACTAGACTACTCCTATTTGAATCCTAAACGGAAAAGACACAGTCTGCTCCAAGTAGAACAAAGTTGCTCTGTAGAAGAATAGCTAATCTGTTTGTATGGAGCCATAAATGGAGCTTTATGCACTGCTTGCAACATTGTATAACAGAGAAAACCTCACAATTTAAATATACATATTAGGAAATCCGCGTAGCTGCCGACAACAATACAAACCAACAGAAATAAACTCTGTTCACTCACGTGGTGTGAAATGGAGGCATGCAAAAGTACAGTAAGACCCTTTCACTTCTATGGATGCCATATAATGTCTACCCAAATTCATCATCCTACTTTCAGGTAGCTGAGACAGGAGATACTTAAGTACATATAACATATCTCCTTCACAACCCTACTGAATGATGTAATTGCAAAACCCATGAATCTACAAAAGATTGTGCAGAAAAGGCAGCAGGTTTTTTCTAAGTAATGGAGATTTTCCATTTGTTTCACTTTATGTTCCACTTTCTTTGTTCACAAAACAATCATGAATAAATGTGGCTTTGTGAATTGGCTTATTTTTCTTCCTAGTACACAATAAAAAGGAAAAAGTCTACAATTCAAAATCATGGGGATACACACCATTTGTTACATCACAAAATGACTTTAGTATAGATATAATGATAAATAGTAGCTTATAAAATGCAGAATATTCAAATCAGAGAAAAAAAAATCCTACAAATTCTAAGGTTAACGTGCAAAGCTTTATTACTTTGTTTACACCTGATTAAACAAAGTTACACAGAATAACACTTTTGTATCTAATACTGCGATCCTTTTCTAATTATTGTCTTTGTATTTCTTACCATAGCATTTACAGATAGTTGCATGTTGTGAATAACATGACAATATTGTATAAAATATAAGAAAAACAGTATTGGGGAAAAAGCTACATTGCTCAATCTTTTGTACCATAATAGGCCGCATTTATGAAAACTAAACAGTAAGACTGTCTTTATTGCCCATGGCAACCAATTAGAGCTCAACTTCCATGGTTCCAGAGCAGAATAAGAAATGAAAGGACAGATGCTCAGATGCATTGCAATGGGCGATACACAAAGTCCTTAGGCTATGTTACACATTTTGGAGGCCCAATTTGACCACGTATTGAGAGCGTACATGCGCTCTAATATGGCGAAATATGCCCAATTCCATTATAAATCCACAGTTCTCACAGAAACTATGGAATGCGCCTCCTCTCTCACGCTTATACAATATCGAATCGTATTGTAGCCGGGGAGACAATTGACCATGGTCAATTTATTCGCGAAGGACGCTTACACCCCGCGAGTAATGGCATCGATGGGGCCGGCACTCCGGCCCCTGCATCGCGGGAGTACGTGCATCGCGGGAGCTCAAGAACACCCAGCGTAATTGCAGGGCATACTGTACGGGTTATAATAAAGAAAACACTTTACTAACATTTGAAAAAGCTGCTGAGTTACAATGCTGCCTCTGTGCCTAATACTTCTCTCTCTCTACAAAACTGACATATCTCTCTCTCTAGTCACGTGACACTGTCGCCACGGAAGAGGTTTTGATATTGAGAAAAGCTTTTTTTCCTATTTTAATGACCCCCTAACCAGTTCTATTTTTTCTCGTAAATGCGTGATACAGACCCCCCCCCCCCCTCTGATTAACCATATTTAAACTTACATTTATAGGAAATAAGATATGAGCAATTATTTTAATTTCAAAAGCTCTATGTTAATGTTGAAATACTGTGGAACGGTAACAGACAGAATGGTTTAATTTTAACAAGAAACATTCTATACTATACACACAGCACTTTGTAATGGGATCCTTAGAGGAACCCTGTAACTCTTTCATCAACAAAGGGCTGAACCCTATTGAGACAGTGGATTATTAGGCAACCCGTACATGAAATACAGGAAGATATAAACAAGCTGGTAGGTGCAGCTTATTAAAAAAGCAATAATTTTACTTTAAATAAATGTGTATCTACCATATACCATATCAAACTATAGTTTTTATCTCTTATCTACCATAAAACCATATCAAACTAAAGTTTTTTATCTCTTTTCAGCCTACTTATTTGTTCTATCAATAGAAAATGTTTTACTCCATTTGTATTCATCAGTCCTATTACAGTATATACATTGCACTTGAAAAATTGTCCTGCAAAGGAATGGTCCAAGTTGTTTCTCTTTGAAGTGTATAGCCCTCAAATAATCAGTTAGTGTTTACCATTTACGAGAAACCGATGTGTGTGGTTTCTCATTAGTCAGGTCCAACCATTATGGCTATAGTTTAATCTCATTCCAGATATATTTCATGAAATATACTGAGACGTTGTAGTTGTTTTCCAGTCCAAAACGTCCCTAACATTGTTCATAAAGTCACTACAAAATAAATTACAACATTGTCCTTGGGTAAGGTATGCTGCTGGTTTGATGGACCTGAGTCATAGAAAATGTTGAGTGGTATAAAAATAGTCAAGTCACTAAATGTGTGCTATAAATATGTAGCGACTAATAATTTAAAAGTATAGAGGACACAAAGATGTAATTTCTTGTTAAGGAACTGTAATAAAGTATTAATATGCTTAAATATATTAATATTGACAAAGTTTGAGAAGATGTGACCAACCTGATAGGAGAATCATAACAATATCCTCAATATGTGCTTTCGATGAAGAAAAATTGTGAAGTTCAGAATTGGTACGGTGTCAGCTTCTGGTAATGGTGTCTCTTCTTAAGCAGCAATGAAGAGTCCCTGGAGATCAGCCTGATGAGCACAGGAGGGAAGGGAGTCTTTTTTCACTGGGAGCCTGTTTGTGCCAACATACACTCGGTCTGTTACATCACAGACTGTTCCAATGCACGAAAACAGCCAGCAGCTGCTGATCTTGCTCTCTCTTAGTCTATATTTATAAATCCACCTGCCATTTAAAGAACACCATTGACTAAGAGATCTTCACAGACATCTAGATGTCACTAAAGCCTCACAGATAGCAGGCCTGTGCTGTGTGCTCCCAAACAAGCGCATCATGAAAGACTCTGAGTGGCTCTCTAAATAAACTAACTACCTGGAAATATACAGCTTATACTTGTAGAAAATGGCTGATAAAAATGCATCGCCTCCAAAGTTTGTAACTATTTATATATTTACACTAGTTGCTCAATATTAATTTGTTCTTGGCAGAATTAGGAAACTTGTCCACTGTTTCATTAAACACTTTAGTATATTTATTGAAACATCAAAGAAAGCACAGGAGAAACAAATAGCATTTCAGGCACCTTTATCTGATTCCGCAGACATCATTGTCAAGTGAGCTGAAATATAGCTGCTTTTCCATTTTTATTAATTTGTCCTGGGATGATTATCACGAGTGTAAAACTTTGCAACTTTAAATCCTAGAACCTGTAATAAAATTTAAACTGTTGATGGAGTATCAAAATGAAGAAGAAAATTACGATTAAAGGAGTTGCTCAAATAAAAAATAAAAATAGACCTCTAATTTATTAAATAACCATAAAAAGTACCCCTCTTTCAATCCACTGTCATCCAGTGTTAGCATGTGAACACTGCAGCACATTAGTGACTTTAATGGTCACATGCCATTTCATTGACATTATGGTTTACGTTTACATCCTTAGTGGTGATCCAAGAAAAGGGATTAAAGGGGGCATGTCCCAAAAGACCCCCTTTTTTACTA
>JAODAL010042792.1:0-34469 GCA_025379985.1 Phyllomedusa bahiana
ACAGAAAACATTAATAAAAACAAAAAGGAGAAGCAATCAATCCTATAATGGGCGGGACAATTCAAATGAAAGAAAAATAGTGATTGGTCTAAAAGTGTGGGAAATTTGACTTAGCCAATAAGGAGGAGAGTTACTTTTGTGCAATAGAAGTCAATGGGCATCTCTAAGCCAATCAGCGAAGGGAAAACTCGTTCCATAGGAAAGAATGGACTGAGAGGTGATTGGAAGAAAAAGGGAGGGAAAAAAGGGAGGGAAAAAAAGGAGGGAAAAAAGAGAGGGATAATGAAGTGGTCAATAAAATGGCAAGCTAGTCATGCTCGTCCCTTCCTGTGTGTAACAATGCACTATATGTTTTACAGTCGTCAGTAGAAAAAAGACGCATAAGGTAGGATTGGTGTGCCCAGCGGGGGAAATATGAACTGTCCAAGAAAAGGACAGCTACTATGGAAAAAAAACATATACATATATATACACATACATACACACATACATACATATATATGTACATATACACAGATAAGCTACAAATATAATAGTGTTAATGGTAAAGGCGCAGCAGAATCGCTAGGAACCATTAAGTTCTTGTGTGTCTATTTCCAGTCTATACAGACGAATAAATGAAGTAAGTTGAAATACATATAAAAGTGTATGAATTGTAAAATAAAATATATGCCAAGATTATTAAAAGTTAAATATATGCCGGACACCAATTACAGCGAAATGTAGGTGTATATACAGCTAATGGAGCTATAAAAGATGAGTAAAAGCATGTATAGTGCAATAAGAATAGGTGACAATAAAACCATAGTAACAAATAAAATGTATGCCAAAATTACTAAAAATAAGATATATGCCAAAATTATTGAATATATGCCAAACACCAAAATGTAGGCATATATACAGCTAATGTAGCTATAAAAAACATGAGTAAGAGAATGTAAAGTACAATAAAAACGGAGGACATTAAAACAATAAATGAGTAAAAGACCCCCTAAATGACAAGCAATAAACCAAAATCCTAAAAATGTAAACAAATCCTCAATAAAATTAACTTTACCAGCTCATTTAATCCTTTAGGATTGATAGTTTTAACGCATACATCCAGTATGTCTCCCTTCTCTGCAATATTTGAAACTTGTTATCAGCATCATGGGGTACCTGATCTATTGGTTGGATTTTTAATTTGGAAAAATCTTGATTATGGTGTTCTTTAAAATGTTTGGCTACACTTTGCCGTATATCCCCTTTTTTTATACAGGCTCTATGTCCGTTCAGGCGCATATGCAGAGCTTGAGTAGTCCGTCCCACGTATTGGAGTCTGCAGGTACATCTATCAACTAATAATATTTGCTCTTACGCAGTCTAGGTGTGTTTATCTTTATATGGTGTTAGTTGCTCATAGATGTAATTTGTTGTTGCGTAGTGATGGACTGAGCAGAAATGCAAGTTGGAAACCACGAGGGGTGCTCCTGAGTTTTTGTGATTGGTGCAGTCTTGTGGTTTGGACTTTAACAGGTGGGTGCTATAATGTTTTTAATTCGGAGCTCTCCTGAAGATCAAGATGGGGCGTTAGGTATTAGGTTTTGGAGAATGGAATCCGTTTTTGTTTTATGTGCCAGTGTTTGGCTTAGAACTTTGTTTAGTTTATTGTTGATACAAATTCGTATGAGTTGTAGAGAGTATTTCTTGTGTAGGTCAGAAGTTTTTACTTGACCCTTCATTATCCTCTCTCTTTTTCCTCTTTTTTTTCCTCCTTGTTTTCCTCCCTTTTTCTTCCGCAATCATTCTGTCCATTTCTTTTCCGATGGAACGTGTTTTCCATTGCTGATTGGATTAGGGGTATGGACCCATGACTTACTATTGCACTAAAGATAACTATTTCTCTTATTGGATTAAGTCAAATTTTAACTTTTAGACAATCACTATTTTTTTTCATTATTGAATTGTCACGCCATTCATAGGATGATGTTCTCCATTTTTTTGTATAGGTATATGTTTTGTGATTGGTTCAGGATATATCCAATCATTGCTAACTCTGGCCTTTTAAATTAGTGTTGTTTCCTGTACTCTTGCTGTAACACATTTTTATCTGGATGAACGCTGATGGTGGAAAGTGTTATAAGTTTGTGTTTATATATGGAAGGGTAAATCTCTTTTTCATTTTTATGGTATAAAAAACCTTTATTTAAAACCATATCTCGCTGATCAGGGGTTTTTTTTTCTTCTGGAATTGAGCGCCATGGGTCATATTTTCGTCTTTCATTCCTTCGCTCTTTATTGAACTGTGTGTAGTTACAGATATACAAACCTCCCCCTTTTTTCCAAACGGCCTCTTTATTAGGTTCTACAACTGTCCTCAACTGCTCGTTCAATTAATTTCTAATAATCCAATTCACATTGGCGGGCATCAGTGCATTAGGCATGTGACCATGGTTTTCAGTCATCTTGCAGTTCAACCGGCATCAGTATGGGGAAGACAAGCGTGATTTGAGTGGCTTTGACGTGGGTGGCAATGGTGTTGGTTAGATGGGCTGCGTTGTCTGAGTATTTCGAAAAAACTGCTGATCTTGGGATTTACAGACAACCACTTCTCTAGGGTTTACAGAGAATGTCTCGAAAAGAAAAAAATCAGTGAGCGGCAGTCCTCGTGGGGGAAAGACTGCTTGTTGATGCAGAGGGTCTAAAGGAGAATGGGAGACTGGTTCGAGTGATAAAAGGCAACAGTGACTCAAAATAGCCCCCGTTTACAAAAGGTAGGCCGAAGGATCTTGAACGCACAGTACGGCGGAATTGAGGCAGATGGGTTAACAGCAGCAGGAAGCACACACGGGTGCCTATCCTTTCCGCTGATGAACAGGAAATGAGGCTCAATTTGCCAAGCTCATCGAAATGGACAGGTAGAAGCTTGGAAAAACGTTGCTGCGTTGATGCGTCTCGCTTTCTGCTGGGCTTCGGTTGGTATTATAGGGTCCAGAATTTTTTTTTTTTGGCTGTCAACAACCATGTAAACGCATGCGAACCATCCTGACTTGTATCAACGGTTCCAGGTGGGTGGTGGTTGGTTGGTCATGGTGTGGGGAATATTTTTTTGCACTCTTTGGGCCTTTGGTACAATTGAGATCGGTTTTGCAACGCCACAGCTACAGGAGTATTGTTTGATGACAATGTCCATCCTTTATGACCAACCATGTACACAACATCTGATGGTACTTTCAGCAGGATAATTGCGCAAGTTCATAAAGTGGCTTCATCTAGACTGGTTTCTGGAACATGAGGAAATGCTTCCGCCTTGTTGAACTATGCCACGCAAGATTGAGGCAGTTCTGAAGGCACAAAACGGGGGTCCAAACCTCGTTACTGAGCATGGTGTACTCCTAATAAAGTGGGGGGACCGGTGTTGAGTGTTGATGATGGTATCGCCATTATTAGGCAATTTTACAAAAAATCCATGTGATATCTCTGACTAATGCCTAGTTTGGAGATCATATTCTTACATTATTTAATTTTACTTGTTCCATGTAATGCTGCATATGTTACATGATAATTAACGTTATAGAGTCCTGACCAACTTATGTTATTACACACTTGGGACCATTTTTACAGAGAAAAAATTATTTTTAAATCCTCTCCACATGCTAGAACCTAACATTTTGTCTAGCAGAAACGCGGCTGCTGTGTTGTATAACAGCGACAGATACTTTACTTAAGCATTCCAGCTGTCTGCGACGTACCCATGCCAGCATGCAATTGTGGGCAATTGCCGGACAATGCGTGACTGATACAGCTTGCATTGAAGAAGTATAGAGTCGTTCCTTTTCTGTATTAATCTACTATTGTATCAGTGATTTGAGGATCACTGTATACGAATCACACATGGGGAAAAGTTGAAACAGAGTGTGAACAAGTAAAAAAAGTAATATAAAAAGTTAAAACCAAATACAAAAATTAAAATAAAACAACATGGCACACTTTACCTATTCGGGAAGGTTCACACAGTTATTTTGGATTACATTTCGCACGTTAATTGTAAGTTGTGTATGCACTTAATAGGGA
This sequence comes from Phyllomedusa bahiana, assembly GCA_025379985.1. Classification (NCBI taxonomy): domain Eukaryota; kingdom Metazoa; phylum Chordata; class Amphibia; order Anura; family Hylidae; genus Phyllomedusa; species Phyllomedusa bahiana. Next base: position 4,054 of record JAODAL010042792.1, read on the forward strand.
GAAATGCACCCAATCATTACGGTAATCACAGTTTCTCATATAGAACTATGGATTAGCCGCTTCCCCCGCTGTACAATACGATCGTATTCTACGAAGGGCGTAATTGACTGTCATTTTATTCATCGGTGCTTACGCACGCGAGATGCAGTCTATGGTGGCTGAAGCCGCTCCCCCCTCGCTCCCTCTTGGGGGAGTAAACGCGTGTTCGGCGCAAGCTCGGACAACCGGTGTATTTGGAGGTACTGTAGCCCACGTTAAAAGTGTGTGTACATGCGCCTTGTACAAAGCAAGATCCCCAAAACAGATAAATAGCGTAATCCTATTCAGTATCGCCACGTGTGTAATGACCTGCGTTATAAATCAGTTATGTCACATGATCACAGAATTGCAATTTTTGTTCATACCACACCACATAAAATGGAATAAAAGTACCTTCACGAAGTCTGTAAATGGGAATAACATACAAATATAAAAAATAAAAAAGGGTTTTTTTAAGGCTCTAGAGAAGACAGTGATGCATAGATATTGTTTTACACAATAAAACATTTTTTAAGTGCTTCTCCTAACTTATGTATACTGCATAGCGAGCCCTGTTAAAAATAAATAATAAATAACACTACTAGGATAGCCGTATTTTCTTCACCCTGTCTTAAAAAAGATTTTAAAAAATGATCAAAAAGCTTGTCACTCCAAATATGATTACCTAATAGAATACTTCAACTCATCCACAAAAAATGCCCTCTAATTCATCCATAGCACAGTAAAAAGTTTTATGGCTCTAGGGACTATGACGATGCAAATACATGTTTTACTATTGAATAAAAATTGTTTTTCTTTGTGTAAAGAGTAAACTAAAAAAATACAAATTTAGTATTGCTGTATATTGTATTGAATGCTGAGGTTCAAGTAGCCTTGTCATTTATAATGCAATGGTGCCGATGTTTAAAAACAAAATTAAAAAATAATACTCAGGATTGCAGTATTTGTTAAACTGCATTAACAGGAAACGTCTTTAATAAAATGTGAGCAAAGCATCATATGCCCCCTATAAGGGTACCAATGAACACATTTCAATCATTACTCGCAAAAAAAAAGACCATAATGGCTCCATCAAAAGAAAGAGTAAAAAGTTATTGGTGTTAGATTTGAAACATAAAAAACATATTTTTATAAACGTATTTCTATTGGTAAATTAGTGTTTTTTTGACACGTTTATTATCGGAACAAAGTTGAAATGGGAGGGACACAGTTTTTATGTTGATCGAAATTTTTAGATCATGCGATATTTAGGTTTTAAAATTAATTGTGCATCATTATTAGATTCGGACATTTTTCGGCGACTTTCTGTCATTTTGGGGCAGCAAATAGCTTACAGATAGGAGAAGTGGTGTATGTGTGTGCGACGTCATGACTGGGATCTATCGCGTACCGTCACAGGTGGGGAGTGGGGGGGGGCCTGGTGGCGACAACCAAGACAAGCTTCTTAATAGAATATGGATAAAGTATTCACAAGACTTAGTGTAGACATTGCATGCAATAGCTTCTTTTACTTAACAGTTTTTATTGACTAATTATTGCTTATTGGGCCAGGTGAACTTATAGGTTACACTATCTTTTCTGTAATGCAGGTCTCTTTGTTAGGTGCCATAAAATCCATTTTATTTTTGTATAACTTTCAGATGGTGTTTCATTTTCAATTTTTGACATTCCACCTTTGTTGGATATATCCACTGACTTCACTTTGAAACTCAGCCCAATTTTATTAGTACACAGTGAATTGAAAGGCGCCAAAAAGTATCTTGTTCATTATATGAATAATAAAAGATAACGTGTTTTTATTTACTTTGGCGCAACTACAGCTTTGTTATTGAGGCACTTGACTTAGAAATTTGTATACACCATTTTTAGTCAACACAAGGTGAATTGAAGGTGCCAAAAATTCTTGTATTCTACGAATACATACAGTACGTGTTTTTGCATTTAGAAGTCAGATAAGTTGATAGCACATGCCTTAAATTGAAATCAGCAAATTTCGATAGTCACAACAGGTGAATGGAAGGTGTAAAATTACTTTGTATTTTTACAAATACATAAAGATACGTATTTTTTTGATTTGGGATAAAGCTTTGTTCATTGAGGGCAGTTGCACTTAAATCTGATCAGCAATTTATCGTCCAAGTTGAAGTTGAAGGTGCAAACTAATTGTCTTATACGAATACTGAACACGATACGTTGTTTTTTGACTTTGGCGCTCTAAGTTTGTTCATTGAGGCAGTTGACTTACATTGATTCCTCAACAATTTTATAGTCACAACAGGTGAATTGAAAAGTGCAACAATTTTTGTATTTACGGAATACTACTGATACGTGTTTTTTGACTTTGGGGACTACAGTTTGTTCTCATTGAGGCCAGCTTGCATTAATCTGAAACAGCAAATTTTATAGTACCAGTTGATGTAAGGTGCCAAAAATATCTTGTATTTTATGACTACTTAAAGATACGTGTTTTTTGACTTTGGGCACTTACAGCTTCTGTTATTGAGGCTGCTTGCACTTATAATCTGAATCCAGAATTTTATAGTCACCAAGGTGAATTGAAAGGTGCCAAAAATATTTGTATTATTCGATTAAATAACAAGATCGAGTTATTTGCATTTTGGCGCAATACAGCTTTGTTCATTGATGGTCACATTGCACTAAATTTGAATACAGCATATTTTATTGTCACCACAGATGAATTGATAGGTGCAAAAATAACGTGTATTGTTTTATCCGAATAATTTTCAGATAGTGTTTTTTTTTCAAACTTTGGGCGAAGGGCCCGCTTTGTTGATAGATCTAAGTGTGACCGTTAAATTTGAAATCAGCAATTTTGTTAGTACAAGGTGAATTGATAGGTGCCCAAAAAATCCTTTTATTATCCGAATACATTTCAGTAGTGTTTTTTCCATTTGGAGCAGGCAGCTTATGTTGATAGAATCTACTTGGCAGTGTTTTGGATCCCCGCTCAATATTGTTTTTGATTGAGGGATTTTGAGAATAGCTGTGATTTGCCTCTTTTAATAAGAGACTTTCCAAAACTTATTCCCATCTTTATCAAAATTTTTATATTTTTGGTACTTGGATGCGAAATGCAGGTGGTAACGCGAGCAAAGAGGGGGATTGGAATGGAGGTACGATGTAGAGACGAAGGTGCTACCTTCCAAGTGCTGGCGAAAAAACAGATGCAGGGATCGTCATTGCAGGACGTCAGGTGTCATCGCATGGGTCAGGACCTGTGAATTCCGTTACGAACAGCGTCGCCAATTGTCTTATCAGTGGTTAATGCAACCTGCATTCCAGCAGTTTAATCTCGTCTACCCAGTCTCACGGGCCTACGAATGTCGTAATGAGCTTTAACTTGCCTCGTCACCAAATATGAAGCAGCACAAATGTCCAAGTGTACCCACCATGTGGATAAGTCATTTTTCTGAAGACCTCTTTGATACAAAAATGCGGTTGGGGTAGAAGGCATGTTAAAAGATCAAAGAGGCCAAGGGATGATTTTCTTGCTTCGAAGCCTCCAGGTTATTGATGCCATCAGAGGAGGCGATGGAAGCACGGTCAATCGGCAAAAATCACCGGGCGGTGGCAATGCTGCAGTTCCCTTTGTTGGTAGCCAGCCGTCCTGGATAAAGAATGTCAGGATGATGGAAGTCCCTAGTTGTTGATGATGATGATGACACATTGCAGATCTCCACGTGGTCTCTTATTCAGCAGAATTTGCTTCCGAGGGCTTCATCTCTGGACGTGGAGGAAGTACGATGGGGTAGTGTGGAGTAAGGGGGTCCTCATCAAAAAGGAGAGGGCCGGTCGCGGAAGTATCCGCTGATATGATTCGCCAGCCAGTCAACGCAAAACCGCTCCTGCTTTCGAGTCGTCAGTAAAGGTCCAGGACACTCTCAAGCTGGGCCTGCGTGTGAGCAAGCTTGATTCCACCAGCGATTGTATATGCCCGCCTATTGCCGTAAGCATAGTAAGAGGGCAAGAACCTTGGTGGTTTAAACACACAACTGTCAAGTCATAAAAAAAACCTGCAGCGCATGCATGAGTTTGAAATGGAGGCAACACTTGGCCAAAAAAGGCAGACCGCACGGGACCTCAACCACTGTCTACACCTTGTCTCCGCCTCCTCTCTCCTCTCGCCCACCACCAAGGTTCTCAGTGCCAATGTCTCTCAGAGTCAGGTTCAGGGATAAGCTCCGCTTCAGCTCCACCGCTCGCCTGAGTACACCAGCAACCTACCAGAGACTTCCTACCCCTTCTCCTTATTGACAGTTTGAAGCATCCTGCACACCGTACAGTGGCCGTCTAGCAGCAGCCTTCCATCTTCCAGGTTTGGGAGCAGAAGAATCACTGTAACCAAATCATCCAAAGCAAAACGGCTGAATTGTCGGCTTGCCAGGTTTTTTGGCCTTGGAATGTTGCTTTCCCGTCTGGTGGACACAGATGGGTTCCGCCACGTTCATGGCTCCTTGCCTGCCCTCACTACAGATGCCAAGCAGGATTTCTTATGCAGAAAAAGGTTCCCCTGCCTTGGGCCAGGCCACGTGTCCTAAAATTTCAAGCGCGTTGTTGCTTTGTGTGGAAAGTCAAATCTGACCACAAGACACATGGAGCTAGTAAGCTCGGCCAAGGTTGCTATATCTGTGACAGCTCTGGGAGAGCTGGGTGGATGTCCTACTTGGGGGTGACGGTTGGCTCTCAGGCTGTGCATGTCTTCAAAAACGCAGGGATGGTTGCAGGGTTTCTTTCCCCACAGGTCCTCTGGTGGCGAATTCACGTGCACAGGACAACTCTGAAACCGATATTTAGCGTACGTGTTGAATTAAGCTGTCTGGAGGGGACGATCCACACACAGGTAGAGATGTGGACGCTCTCGCAACGAGAAGGGCTCTGAAGAGTGGCTGGGTGTCGAAAGAACTTGTGCAGCAAGGTGGTGTGCCGAATAACGGGCGCATATTGCTGGACGCTTAGATCGGTAGGGCTGCGAGCACATCCCTTGCTGGCAACATGTCTTGAACCTTGTCGCTCCAGAACTTTCTAATGAGGTACCGGGTCTGGACTGCATGTGAGGAAGGTTCGAAGTACTACGTTCGCACTTTTGCGACATTGGCACCCTGCTTCGTCGTGGCTGCGTTTTGCAGCGTAGCTCGGCTCTCTCCGTCTATTCGTTATTGTTGCCGTGTAACACGCTGGAATTCCTACCCTTCCACATCTGTCCAGCGATTTGGCAGCAGCAAATGGCCATTACGCAGTACGAAGTGACACAGGCCTGTACATAGCAGCGGTGCGGACATCGGGGGTGTTGAGCCAAGAGAGTGGAGCCAGGTGAAAGAGCTTCTGCACATCCTTGCGGTTTGAAGAAGCCAAAACAAATTGGTCAGTGCGGACAATGCCCTTGTCAGCATGAGCATTGTGGTGATTTAGTTTGGAATGATAGTTTTGGACACCTTGAAACAATAGGTGCCATCGACTGAGGAGGAGCTGGACAAAGATGCGGAACCACGAGCTGTTATCGTCCAATAACAAACTAGGGACAGTTTCAAACAATTTATCGGGTCTTCATTAGGCAGTGGTTCGGGGTCGAGTAGTGAGGTGGCGATCAGCTCTCAGGGTGCATCATTTCTCAGGCACGTCTAGGGTGTGTTGAAGCTGTGCCGGATTGCCAGGGAGGAGGAGGAGGAGGTATTCTAGACACCCGACGTTACGCCGTCCTGCCGGAAAGAGGTTGGCAGCGAATTTGAGGCGGAGGAGGAAGAGAGTGAGGAAAGTTCCAGTTTGCTAGCTTGCTGACCAGCGGTTGGGAATTAGGCTCCATCCTCTCATGCGTGTTGGCTGTCCATTTCTCCACATGATCTCGCATTAAGGCCATCAAGAAGAACAACAGTTATGGGTGGCCACCCTCCTGGATCCCCGTGTACAAAACAAAATCAGCACTTTCCTTCACAACCCATTAGAGAGTAAAATGAGGAAAATGGAGCTTGCTGATTTGATCAACTGGAGAATTGTTGTGTCTGCATTCACGTTCCCAAATGTACTGTGTTGGAACACCATCAGGACGTGGTGACAGCAGTAGAGGGCCAAGTAGCCGTTAGCGGCAGCAGAGCAGAGGCAAAGTATGGCTAGATGCTAATGGGTGACCTTGGCGAATCTTGTGTACCACCTCACCAAGCATGCCAATGCCGGGGCAACATCCAAACAGAGACAGTTACGATATGGTGCACGACTATCTGAGTCTCAACTCCCATGTTTTGGTAAGTGTTCGGACGCAATAGATTCTGGGAATCCAAATGGATCGAATGGCCGCAGCTGGCTCGGCCACGCCGCATAGAGGTGTTGTTGCCTACAGCTCAGCGTCATATCTGAGTCGGACCTTCGACAGCTGGGAGGAGTCATTAAAGCAAACGCATCCGGCTTTCCGCACAGATAATGTGGATCGTTTGATTTCATCAAGATGACTCAGGCATGGATCTTGATGTCTGTTGTGGCCCAAATGCGAGGTCACGATTAGTTGCGGTCTACTTCACATTCGCTCTTCAAACAGAATGATCACGCTTGAATTATTTTTTTTTTTAATGATCACTTTTACTGCAAATTCTTTATCTCTTTTCCCAACAGTTCATTTGTGGTTTTTGCTTCTTGGATTGTGAGGAGGATCTGTAAAAAGACAGCAGGTTTCATGACAAACCCGTTTCCATTACTCACTTTTATTTAAGAAGTTTTGCATTGTACACATGGTTTTGAGTCATGTTTCTGTGAGATACAGCAATTATTATGGTACTTTGGAAAGAAATGTGGCTTTTAAGTGGCATTTCTCCTCAAATTTTTAATTGTGGCTGAGGAAGTCTATTTATAATTTTTTGGGTATTGTAGTGTGAGGAATATCAGCAATATCATGGTCTTTGCGAACAGAATACTATGTGGCTTCTAAGTGGGCATTTCTCTCCCTAACAATTTTTAATAGTGGCTTAGAAGTCTTGTTTATAATTTTTTGGGGTCAGGTAGTGTGAGATAACAGCACTAATCTGGTCTTTGGAACTGTGAATGTGGCTTCTAAGTGGCATTTCTCCTCACAATTTTTATCACGTGGCTGAGAAGTCATTTTTAGAATTTTTTTGGGTCATGCAGTTGAATAGCCGGAATATAAAGTGTTATGATAAAAAAGATGTTGTTTCTAACAGACATTCTGTTCTTCACAATTGCTCCAATGTGGCTCAAGGGTCATGTCTTTGATTTTTGGGGGCATTTTGCATTTTGAATGAGCTTTACCGAGGTCTATTATATAAAAAAAATGTTGTTTGAACAGACATTTGTTCCTTCACAACTGTCCAAATTGGCTCAAGGGTATGCTTTTGTAATTTTTTGGGGGCATTTTGATTTGAAATGCAGCTTATTACTAAGGTCCTATTATAACACCAAAATGTTGTTTCTAACAGGCATTAGTTCTTCAGCAATTGTCAAAGTGTCAAGGGTCATGCTTTAATTTTTGGGGGCATTTTGCTTTGAAATGCAGCTTACTACAGGACTATTATAAAAAAATGTTGTTTTAACAGGATATTGTCTTAACAATTGTCAAGAGTTGGTCTCAGAGGGTGATGGTTGCTGTCAGAAACAGGATAGGTAGGAATTGTAATGGACAATATTGAAACTGAATGTTTTTGCAAATTTTAACCTAGCTATAAATCCCTGTAATGAGAAACCCAATTGAATACAATTAAAAAAAGCGTAACAAAGGAAATGGTGGGATTCCAGTCCTATTTTAAAAATGTGTTTTTAGAATTAAACTCACTAAAAACTTGCATGTTCAAATAGTGGTAAAAAACTTTCCTCTGAATTGTACAAGGGAGCTCCAGGAAAATTGACCAGATGTAAGCTTTATTCTAGGGACATGGGAGTATGGAGCACGGAAGGAACAATGTACAGAGGACAATTTTCCAGACACGTTGAGACATAATGAGAAAAAGGAATGCCAGAAAAAGGGCACCGTGGCGTGGAACAGGAGGTTAACACAAGTATTTCCCAGTGAAGCTCAATTGGATACCGCACTCATACGGGGGGCAAGCGGCTACCCAGGGAGGGACAGTATATGTCAGTGAAATACAAATGGTGGTTGAAAGACTCTATTTGGCCCTTTTAATCTGTGGTCAGACAGGTTTTAATGGTCATTTGGGTATAGGACAGATTTAGTTAATGTCCATGTTAATAAATTGGTGTGGTTCAATGACTCCTTTTCCTGGCATTTTTTATTTGGGGGTCAGACGTTTTAATGGTCTACTGCGGTCAGGACAGGTATAGTAAAATATTCCGTGAATTAAATGGTGGTTTGAAAAGACTCTTTCCGGCACTTTTTAATTGTGGGTTCAGACAGGTTTAATGGTTTTTGCGGTACAGGAAGATCTAGTCAATGTCCAGTGAAAACTAACAATGTTGGTTGAAGATCTCTTTTTCCGCCTTTTTTAATGTGGGGGTCTGCAGGTTTGGGGGGGATCCCCCCCCCCCCCCCCCCGCCTCCCCCCCCCATGCGTGGCGGACAGGTTATAGTCAATGGTCCAGTTCACTAAAATAGTGGTTGAAAGACTCCTTTTCGGCACTTTTAAATCTGGGGTCCATGAGGTATGGGGCTCATGCTGACGTTCCGGACAGGGATTTTCGATGTCAGTTCAAGTAAGAATGTTGGTTCAAATATAACATGCCTTCTGGCATTTTTAATTTGTGGGTGATGCGGTTTAGGGTCAATGCTGTGGTACAAGCGGGTTGTGAATGTTGTGTGTTTTTTTTTCCGTGGCTTATATAACCTTTAAGTCGTGTTGCCTAAGATGTACACGTATCCAATTTGCTGTTGTGGATGTTAATTCTAGCTTCTCAGCCTGTTTGGTGTACGAGATGAATGGTAATTGTTCTCTCCCATAGCTTTAATGGTATCGCTCTCATAATCGACCAGATACTATTCGACTATTTGTTTCATACATCTCGATGATGGGTCGACTATCGACCATCGACGATGGCAGATGGCCAGCGTATCGCTCAACACTAGTGTAAAATTATTAAAAAATAAAAAATTATATAAAATTAATATCATTGTAATTGTACTGACTACATAATAAAGTAATTATGTCATTTTATACCCAATTGGTGTAAGTATAAATCTGGAAGCCAGAAAACTAACAGTGGAAACTATGATTTTATTCCATTTTTTTTTACAATGCTAAAAAAAAACTATGAAACTCACTGCTGGCACGCATTTCCATACATACCTAGAGAAGCTTCTTGATCGGTGTTGAATTAAATATATAGCGACTTATGGAAGGTTACACGTTCTGGGCTTTGCAAATGAGCTATGGCACCCACCAAAAATCTGTGTCAAAAACTTCTAAATAGCGTCACTCCTTGAATGCCTCATGTGCCTCAAAACAGTAGTTTACACCCACATACTATATAAGGTACTATGAACTTGGAAGAAGTTGTGTAACAAAATTTGTGATACCTTTTTCCAGAATTCCTTGTAATAATTCCAAATTTTCAGCAAAAACTGCGGATTGTTTGAAAAAAAAAATATTTTCATTTTCATAGCTTAACGTAAAAAAAAATTGTCAAACACCTGTGGGGTCAGTATACTCAGTATACCCCTGGATATATTCCTTAAGGGGTGTATTTTCCAATATGGTGTCTTTTTAGGGGTGTTTATTAAGTTTCAGCACCATAGGGTGTCTGCAAATCTGAAATGGTGCTTGAATAAAATCGTTTTGAAAATGAGACCCCGAAGTCCGGTAAGTGCTGCTCCTTCTCTGAGGCTTGTGGTTGAACCAAATAGCACACTAGAGCCACATATGGGATATCTCTGAAAATGGCAGAATCTGAAGAATCAAAATTAAGCTGCATTTCCCTAGTCACATCTATCGTGTTCCTGTGAAAAATGGATGAGAACTGAAAATCTGCAAAAAAAAGTGAAATTTCACCTCCACTTTGTTTTTATTTCTGTGAAATATTTAAAGGGTTAACAAACTTCCTAAACACTATAGTAAATACTTTAAGTGGTATAGTTTCTTAGATGAAGTCATTAATGGAGGTATCTAACATAAAGGTCCCTCAAAGTCACGTCAGAACTGGACTGGTCGATAATAAATGTATATTGTATATTGTATTGTATATTTTCTTGGAAATGTGAAAAAGGACTACTAAATATCTAAGCCCCTCAATGTCTTAAAAAAAGAAAAATAAAAACACATTTAAAAATTAATGCCAACCTATGGTGGACATATGGTAGATGCTAGGTACAAACTATTTTGAGTGGAATAACTCTCTGTCTTACACGCAGAATTTTTTGATATCTGAAAAATATATTTGGCAAATTTTCACAATATTTTTAGATTTTTTCACAATTATGCATGGATTGTTTGGACCAAAATTTCTCACTAACTTAAAAGCACAATGTGTAATGAGAAAAAAATTCTTTGAATCACTTGGATAGGGAAAAGTGTCACAAAGTTATTCTCACATAAAGTGACATGTCAGATTTAAAAAATGGGGCTCTGTCAGGAAGGTTGGCGGCGGCGCTAAGGGGTTAAATGGACATTAGCTTTTCAAACAACTATACATAAATCAATAATACTAATCGATATAAGAAACTTTGTAATACATTTCATAACAGAAAAATGTCTCCTTCTCCACAAATCAGCCTGACCCCCTCGTCCCTTCCCTCTAAACTCATCATTTGTCATTATTCAAAACTGGAAAAATCTGTCTTGAGATGGATTAGTTTACTGAACTATAAAGTTACATGTTACCTATAGAGTTCAATGGAGAGGAGGGAGGGGAGAAGGTTGGAGCAGCTGAAGAGTAAAAAGGCCAGAGAGAGAAACAGAGATGCTGATACAATCTCTAGTAGGTGTTGTATCTCACCGCAGTGCTTGATTCCAAACTTACCTGCTCAGTACTGCTCTGTTATGTCCTCCATAATGTCCTTTCCCTCAGGGTGTGCTATTGAGATATATATGACGAAGATCACTAGTTCAGGGTCAGCTGAATAGAGAGAAGGAGCCTGTAGAGGGGAAAGCTAGTGAAACATTCCATAAACATGTTATTTAAAGGACACAAATAGTGCTAATCCTCACATACACATATGACAGGTTATCAAGAAAATTACCTAAAAGTAAAGGTACACTCTAAATTGTTAGGAGTATTGTACTGTTTAGATGTTCATTTAGTAGATGTAACACCTGAACATCGCAAGTTCTGCCGAACTAAAATTTACACTAAAATTGGGATCTACGGCCTGATTGTTACTTATAGAAATTTAAACACAGTTAAAATATATCTATGTGAATGAGGTCTACGGATGTTTCTGGAGTGTAAGAGGAAAGCTATATAAGAAAATACAAATTGAATTATACTCACTCTGTGATATCTATAAAAGGTTTTAGAGGGCCTCTATTTTTGAATAATTCAATACCTTATTGCAAAAAGAGAGATTAACCTTCTTCTGTGAACTCAACAAATCCTTGATTCCATTAGGATGCTGGCCCCTCTAGTATACTTTGGGTTAATATAATCATTTATCATGGACTTTTAGTGACCCCATCTGATTAGCATCCTCTGCTCCTAAATGTGCTCTACACATGTGCTGTCAGCAGAATTATCCATCTGGCTGATTTAGGTAAGACGCCATCATCAATAAATCTTTTACAGCACCAACATGGTGAAGAGGACAAACATTCAGAGTTAAAGTAAATTATGGTTAATATATCTGTCTAGAAAGCCGGAGAACGCAGCTGTGTTTCAGGTTCCACGTCTAGACGATGTTCTAATTAACCTTTCATTTCCTTTCTGCTCTAGGAATAAAGTCCTGTCATTTTCTTTAAATTTGGATGATTTTGGGTTAGAAAATTAAGCTTCATTTTAAAATTAATTTCCTAAACTTATTTTTTTAATAATTTGTACAATATTTTTATGATTTTTTAAATGTAAAAATTTACTATAAAATTACATTTTAGGAATGAATGAGCAATAGTTATTGGCAAATATCTTCTGGAAATTTACTTGATCATAAATACAACAAAGAAAATTAATCAGACGTCTTTTTAATGGCCATGTTTCTAATTTCGATTATAATCATGACTTATATTTAAAAATCTGATGAGATGTCAGAGACACACTGAGAATGATTATTCTGGACTTTCACAAGAGGGTTATCTGTTTAAAAATGATGCCCATTTTGACAATCGCTATTTGTTAAAAGGTTCTCATAAACTCCTGGAACTCTCAGCAATCAGCACTGTTATCTATTGCATCAAGTGTTTAGTTCTCCTGAAGCACCACCACAGGAAACATAAAGCATTATAGGGTGTATTTAAAAAAATGGGCTGCCCATGTAAAGCATATAGATGTTGGGGTCTCCATAGGCAGAGAACCTGGTTACAGCCGTTTTAAGTTAGTGATGTAAAGTAAGTCCCGAAAAAAGGAACTTCATATTAAATGGGTTGTCCATCTCTCATTTGTAATGGTCCATTGAGCTGGTGCTGAAAGAAAATAATAAAAACAATACTTACCTCTGAACTGTAGTTTGTTCCAGCAATGCACCTTCAAGACTTCTCCACCAGTATCCTGTTATCTTCTGATTTGGCCATAAACATTGTCAATCACAAAATGTATATGACACTGCCCGACATCACTGTTTAAAGTCTGAACAGTGATGTCAAACAGTATAATGTGACCACTGCAGCCAATGAGAGGATGCAGCAGAGAAGTTCCAATTTGGGGCAATAAAGGACAACCTTTTTAATAATGCCCAGTTTTTAATATTGTTTTTAAAAGTGTCCACAAATATAGAATGACTACCATACCCAAAATCTATAAATTTACAGTACATCTTGCCTAAACATATCTGTGCGGTCTAAGCACTCTTGGACAAAGCTGTATGAAAATCTAGTATACACCCATGAAAGATGATGCAGAAAATAGACAAGCTAAGCCTTGTATGGTGTGTGGTATTGATTCCAACCAATGGATTCGAATGTGGGTGAATAGAGAGAAGGAGAGAGACAAGGACATTAAGCACAGCCTCACCACTGGTTTATGCCCTGGAACCCACAAGGCAAGAACCAATCTGCTTCAGTAGAGACCCTATCTCTGACCCCGGAGCTGCCACCAGCCAGGATCCAGAATTTTACATAGCTACATACGCATTAATATTCTTTAGTTCCAGGTAGGTATCTAAGCCTTTCTTGAAACACCCCACAGTTCCTGCTGTGACCAGCTCCTCAGGCAGGCTATTCCACAGATTCACAGTTCTTACAGTGAAGAACGCTGTTCTCCTCTGGAGATTGAATCCTTTTTTCTCTAGTCAAAGGGAATGTCCCCTTGTCTTTTGAGGGGGCTTCACTTGAAATAATTTTTCCCCATACTTTTTGTAGGGACCATTTATATATTTATATAAATTAATCATGTCCTCCGGAAGCCGTCTTTTCTCAATACTAAATAAGTTCAACTCTACTAACCTCTCCTCATAACTAAGATGCTCCATTCCTCTTATAAAATTGGGTGCTCGTCTTTGCACTCTCTCTAGCTCCATTACATCTCTTCTATAAACTGGGGCCTAGAACTGAACAGCATATTCTAAGTGAGGGCGCACCAATGCTTTGTACAGCGGTAGAATTACATCCTTGTCCCATGCCTCTTTTAATACACGCTAATATCTTACTTACCATAGAAGCAGCTGATTGACATTGCATGCTGTTCTGTAGTCTATGATCTATAAGAATGCCCAGATCTTTCTCAACAAGCGATTCTCCAAGTTTTTCTCCCCGCAGGACATATGATGCCTGTAGATTATTTCTACCCAGATGCAGATCCTTACATTTATCCACATTAAACCCCATTTGCCAAGTGGATGCCCAAGCACTCAGTGTGTCCAGGTCTGCTTGCAATTTATGAGTATCTTCCATAGATTGCACTACCCTGCATAGCTTGGTGTCATCTGCAAAAATCAAAACCGTGCTATTGATCCCTTCCACTATATCGTTAATAAATACATTAATTAAGATAGGACCCAATACTGAGCCCTGCGGCACATCACTCACAACCGGTGACCACTCAGAGTAGGAGTCATTTACCACTACTCTATGAGTATGATCCAATAGCCAGTTTTTAATACAATTACACACTGTTATCTCTAACCCAATGGATTCAAATTTACCTAAAAATCGCTTATGAGTGACAGTGTCAATTGGCCTTTGCAAAGTCCAAAAACACAATATCCACAGCCGCCCTGCTGTCCAGACTTCTACTCACCTCTTCATAAAAACAGATCAGATTGGTCTAACAGCTTCTGTCCTTAATAAATCCATGCTGGCAATCACTAATAATATTGTATTTGTCAACATACTCCTGTATATAGTCCCTTATGAGCCCCTCAAACATTTTTCCCACAACAGATGTTAAACTTACTGGTCTATAATTACCTGGACAATACTTGGAGCCTTTTTGAAGATGGGAACTACATTTGCTTTGCGCCAGTCTCCTGGTACTATACCAGTCACCAGGGAATCTCTAAATATCATGTTCAGGGACACAGAGATAATCGAGCTGAGCTCTTTAAGAACTCTTGGGTATATACAATCAGGACCTGGAGCCTTATTCACATTCAGTTTATTTAAATTGGCTTTGACTTTTTCTACACTAAGCCAATTAATTATAACAGATGATGTATTAACAGTACTGACACCACCTACATCTGCACTTGGCCCACCCCCATCAACTACTTTCTCATTGATAGTATATACTGAGCTGAAGAACCTATCTAGTACCTCTGCCTTCTCTTGGTCCCCAGTGAGCAGCACCCCATCACAGGTTTTTAAGGGTCCCACTTGTACTGACTTTGGCTTTTTGGCGTTTATATGCTGGGGTTAGTCTTGCTGTCCTTGGCCACCTGCCTTTCATTTTGAATTTTAACTGCTTTTATCACTTTTTTACAGATTTTATTAAGCTCTCTGCATTTTTCAATTCCTCCCTGCTCTCAGCTAATCAGATAACAGATATCCTTAAAGTATGCAGGTTACCATAGTTACTCAGCTGCTAAAATATCTCTGAAAAAGTCTTCATTTAACAATCCCTTTACATTTAAAGCTAATCTTCATAGCGAGAAAACCCCTTTAACATTATTCTATGTCCATTTGACTGTATTTTTTTTACTTTTGTAAAGTATGATAATAAATAGTAAAAATAAACACAAAATCCAGAAAACATAATAAAAAACATAACCAAACATTACTGCAACTAAGAGGAAACAATACCTGTCCAACCCAATAATTGGTGATTACACATAGACAACGTACACTGTTCACAAATAATTTGTTTCATAAGTTTTGATTTTTCTCTACAGTTAGGGCATGTCCCCACGGCAAGGGTTTTCGGCCGGTTTTTCAGCCGGTTTGCGGTTTTTCAGACCGCCTGAAAAACCAGCCGAAAATGAGCACAATGGTGCTCTATGGAAAACCCGTGCAGCAGTCCCCACTGCACGGGTTTTCCGTCCGGCGGTTTTTCCGCCCGCGGTCCGGCCGCAAAACATTGCACTAGCACAATCTTCCGTCTGGTTTTCGGACGGAATCTGTGCTAGCCAATGTGAAGGGGGAGGGCTTGTTACAATATGTAGCACGACACAGATGTAGTAAATGTGTTGTTTTAGTCCTTTGTGGGAATGCAATTATTTAAGAGGGTTGCCCACTCCATAAGCTGTACTTTCGAACAGGGACCACACTACTGCAGCCACTGATTGGCCATAACAGTTACTTTCCTCTACTTACATCAATATTCGGAGCTGTTAACTTCGGAAGTAGAAGAAAGAAAACAGAAGACCGAAAGGAAGCAGCGCTAGAACAGGGGAGAAAGGTGAGTATAACCTTTTTTCATCTTAATCAGGCCCCAAGAGTTACCTGTTAGAATCTCTTATGAAGCAGAAAATGCCCTTAAACATCATGGAAACTCTCAAAATTCACGTGTGCTACATGTACAGTAAGAACCCAGTCAGACTCGGCATCTCTAACCTATTTTGTTCTTTTACTGCACTTTTGTTCCAAATTGCTGTATGTGCAAATTCCATAAAGTCTAGTAAAGTTGATTTTAAACCCCAGCTATTTTCATATGTATGTTATTAATGTACATATTTACGCTGTTTTATAAGGCACGCAAAAGAATGAGAGCACACATGAAAGTAAGCTGAGATTTGGCTGAATTTAGATGTTTTCATTATGTGGGCAGATGGGCCTCATCCACGATTATGTTGTTTCATGGACACAGTGCTGCTGCCAGATCTTTCCCAGCCTGTGGCTAGATAGCCATTACTGACTTCATTGCACTCACATTGTATAGTTTAGGATGCCCATACAATGTAGCTGAGGAGATTGTACAGGGAAAGCACACTGAAATCCATGAACAATGTGTTTCAGGAACAGGCCACGCTAGCAGAAACCACAACAGAAACTAAAGATAATCACAGTAAAAGTGTATGAGTTTAAGCCTACACTGCACTACCACCTTTTAGTAGCTGGATGTAATTTACAGCCATTCTAGAGCCCTATACCACATAATAACTTATATATTAGTGGCTTGTAATGCCAAGCGCTGATAAACAGTTCTCTTTTTTTCCAGCAGGAATTGGTGTTAATAACTCCTGTCAATGCACATATATAATGTCTGATGTCCTTTGCAAAGTTCTGCTTTGTTAACACAATGTCCTGGAATTTAATCCCTTACAGGGGTTGTCCAGTTTTTTAAAAAAAAATTTTAATTTATTTTTTTAGTCAACTGCTGCCCATTTAAAGTAAAGAAATTATACTCCTCTCCCCTCTCATCTTGGATCCAGCACTGCGGCATTATCTGTTTTCTTCCAGTCTTGATCCAAAAAAGACATCACTGCTGCAACCACTGATTGGCTAAAGCGATCATGTGCCATTTGCTGCCATTGAGGTTCCGGCAACATACTTTCAAACAGCAGCTGTTTGCTAAAAGGAAGAAAAAATGAATTGGGACAGCTCCTGGGGCTCCAATAAAATAATGAAAAAAAATAAAATAAAAAATAGAGCAACATGTATGAACGATGGCGCTAACAGGCCAGTTCTAAATAGATTTAAGGCAGTGTAGAATGCAGCAGAATGTATGAATCTTTTCTTCTGCAGGTCAAACATACAGGCACAGTCTAGTGCCAATACAACAAGTCTTGCTGAGGAAAACCACCTTTAACCTGGTCCAGCTGTTCTAACAGTTTTGTGCCTACATTTGGCATCAATGATTCATAAATACCGTATATACTCGAGTATAAGCCGAGTTTTTCAGCACAAAAAAATGTGCTGAAAAACCCTCCCTCGGCTTATACATCGAGTCACTGTCGGCACTCAGGCGCTGCGATGGCCCGAGTGCTGACAGGGACGCTTCAGTTATATGCGTGCTCCTCACGGAGCGCATATAACTGAAGGCCGAGCACGGCTGACAAGTGTCCAGGCGCTGCGCTGGCCCGGGCACTGTCCGTCATCTCTTCCCCTGCATGCGACTCCTCCGGAGCGCACACAGGTGAAGAGATACCACTGCGGGGCACAGAGCGAGCGCTCCGTGCTCCGCAGTGGACTCCGGGCGACCGCAGACTGGCTGCTGTCCGGAGCTCCCCGGCACAGGCAGCGTGCATGTCATCACGCTGCGTGCGCGGCCTGATGACGTCACCCGCCTGTGCCGGGAAGAGCGCGCGGGACCGAACAGCGAGGAGGCCGGCCAGTGAGGGAGACGGAGCAGCGGGGAGCCAGGTAAGTGATATTTTTTTGTTTTAAAACGTTGCCTACACCTGCCTATACCTGTCTAGTACTGCCTATTGCTGCCTAGTACTGCCTATAGCCTACCTATACCTGCCTAGTACTGCCTATACCTGCCCAGTACTGCCTATAAGCCTACCTATACCTGCCTAGTACTACCTATACCTGCCTAGTACTGCCTATAAGCCTACCTATACCTGCCTAGTACTACCTATACCTGCCTAGTACTACTACCTATACCTGCCTAGTACTACCTATACCTGCCTAGTACTACCTATACCTGCCTAGTACTACCTATACCTGCCTAGTACTGCCTATAAGCCTACCTATACCTGCCTAGTACTACCTATACCTGCCTAGTACTGCCTATAAGCCTACCTATACCTGCCTAGTACTGCCTATACCTGCCTAGTACTGCCTATACCTGCCTAGTACTACCTATACCTGCCTAGTACTGCCTATAAGCCTACCTATACCTGCCTAGTACTGCCTATACCTGCCTATACCAGCCTATGGGGGACATTAAACTGCCTATACCAGCCTATGGGGGACATTAAACTGCCTATACCAGCCTATGGGGGACATTAAACTGCCTATATCTGCCTATGGGGGACATTAAACTGCCTATATCTGCCTATGTAATCTATATGTATCTATTTTTATTTTTAAAATTCACCAGTAGCCGCTGCGTTTTCCACCCTAGGCTTATACTCGAGTCAATAAGCTTTCCCGTTTTTTGTGGCAAAAGTAGGTGCCATCGTCTTATACTCGGGTCGGCTTATACTCGAGTATATACGGTATGTCTAATTCTACAATTGTTGTATGACACGACCCTGGAACGCCCCAAATCTTTGGCTCATTAAAAAGTGTTGTGCTGGCGCTTATCGCACCAACGTTTGGAATGCGACTGTTCATATATCTACAGCTTTTTGATGCCAGATAACTGGTGCAGTCCCGTTCATACATGTCGCACATAGACTTCCCTTCTTCTGGTCTCCGGTTCCAGCACTATATCTTTTTTGGTCTTCTGTTGACATTGCACGATTTTCTAAAAAAAAAGATATCACCACTGCAGCCGCTAATTGGCTGCAGCAGTCCCATGCCACTAATTTACTTTACTGTTCAGAAGGAAACAGCTCCGAAAAGTAATGTAGGTAGAGGCATGTGACCACCCGCCAATTAGCTGCCACAGTGGAGATGTCCCTGTATGAATGAAGTAGATTGTGACAGAAGACCGGAGAGACTCAGTGCTTGCAACGTGAAAAGGGGAAGATGAGTATAAGTTTTTTGGAGGGGGTCTTAATGAGGATCTGTGACATCTCCTGACGTATTAGTTTTAATAAATACTTCCAAATGAAACAACAACTCTGGTAAATATTTTCTTAAAACTCTTTACAACAACTCCTCCCTCCCCAATAATTTTATGGGGAATACAATTTCTTACTAACACAGCCACATGTTGGGAGCAGACCAGGACAAAAATCATACTGTCCATTGCTGCTGCTGTCATAATCTCCCCACTCCAATCCGTCAGGACTGGGACAAGATATTTTTGTGCCCTAGGAAAATAAGCCAAACAGCAACCCCTCCCCCCCCCAGTGGAAAAGTCAGCCCACTCCATACCTGCTTGTGCCCCCTTTTCTGCTTGGGATGAAGTGGAGCCCTGGGCGGTTGCCTAGCTTTGCCTACCCGTTGTGCCGGCCCTAAACTCCATTCCAGCACTGTCGCTGCTCTCTCTAACTGTTCTTTTTACTTCTGGCTTCTGGTTTACAATGGTCACATATCACCATCCACAGCCTTCAGAAGCAGCGCTACTTAGAGATTCAATTTATCGGTTTAATTTATTTATAAAGCTGTTTGCTCCCTATCTACTATCTATTTAAAGGAATGCTCCTTTTTTCCCCCTTTAGTTCTCTATAAATTGCTTTTAGGTATTTTGTATTGCCAGTAATAGTGCTGTAGTTGCATAATAGTGCCTGCACTTACATATTGACTTTGGACCTCTCATAGGAATGCATAGAAATATTTATTTCTGGGTCATACAACCATGCTGTCAGTTTCAACAACCCAGAGTGCAGGTCACATAACCTATAGGTGGCAGCTATGCAAAATCCTGTATTCACTGGAAATGGTAAGCAACCATTAACAGGCACTATTGTGTAACTAGAAGCAACTTCTAATGAAAGGGAAAAAAAGAAAACTAGAGCAGTCTTTTACTCACTCTGTGGTAGTATATACTTCGGCATTGCATGGCACTGCTACTAAAGCAAAGTACAGGTTTTTTTTTGTTTTTTTTTTTGCAGTGTGTTATGTCAGAGGTCCTGCATAAAGTTATTTAGGAAAGGAAACTTAAAGGAAGTGTGATTTAGGGGTCATACTGCATATCCCAAGCTTTACTGGCACACATTATGTGAGTTCCAGCTTTTATTTATAGCACTGGTTGGGTATAGTGTTGAGCGATTGCGTTGGCTATCGAGATCGATCGATAGTCGATAGTCGGCCGCTATCAATAAGAATTCTCGATAGTGAGCATGATTAGTGCGCGATGACCATTAAATTCTATGGGAAGAGCCAACAACACCTTCATTATATTGCAACCCAACAAGGCATGGAGAAAGCTTGAAATAAACATCCACAACAGTCAAATGATACGTGCCTACATCTTAGCAACACACTTGGTTAAAAAAACCACAGAAAAAAAGTCACAGACCATTATACGATCCCTGTCTTGTACCACCGCCTGCGCCATAAAACCTGCATCACCCACAAAATAAAAAGTGTCAAAGGCCGTATGATTTAGAACCAGCAATGTATACATGAACTGGATGATTGAATAACCATGTCCTGGAAAGCAGCATGAGCCCTACCCAAACCTGCTTACCCCCCACAATTAAAAAGTGCCGGAAAAAGGAGCTTATCAAACCTACCAATTTAGTTGAACTGGAATTGACTATACCTGTCCCTGGGCCACAGCATGAGCCCCAAACCTGCAATGACCCCCACATTTAAAAAGAGCCGAAAAAGGAGTTTTCAAAAAAAACCACCATTTTAGTTTCACTGGACATTGACAATACCTGTCCAGGGACATCATGACCCAGGCCGTAGTTTACAGTGGGTGCGGTGAAAGCCCAGGCGTGGCGTCCCGTCACTATTAACACGCAGGTTTAAAATGCCCAGCATGACGCAGCAAGACAAAACTCTGTCGTGCCTGAAGCAGAGTGCGAGAAGCGGAAGTGTGAAAACTCCAGCATTCCATCTGTACACAGTCAATACCTGGGTAGCGCTTGCCCTCCGTAAGAGTGTGACCCAATTAGCTTCACCATGGAAATACTGGTGGTATAACGCTCCTGTTACACCAGGTGCCCTATCTTGGCATTCTTTTTCTCATTTTACTCAACGTGCTGGAGGAAATAGCTCTGTACTTTGATCTCTGTCCGTGCTCCATACACCATGTCCACTGAATAACAACATCTGGTCAAGTTTTTCCTGTACCTCCCTTGTACAATTCAAAGAATTTTTTTAACAGGCTATTTTGTAACATGCAAGTTTTTTTAGTGTTTAAATCAAGAAAACCACATTATTAAATAGGATGTAATCCCCACCATGTCTTTTGTTGCCTTTTTTTCATTGTAATTAAATGGGTTGACTCAATACAGGGATTGAAAGCAATGTTTAACAGATCATGGCAAAAACAAGTCATTATGCAATATGTGTCGAATTAACCAGAGTCCTACCTATTCCTGTTTTCTCTGAAAGCACCATCAACCCTTGAGTCCACTCTTGACATTGTAAGAACAAATGTCTGTTAAAACAACATATTTTTGGAATAGGACCTGTAGTAATAGGTGCATGTCACAGCAAAATGGGCCCCCAAAAGTTCAAGCATACCCTTGAGCCACTATGGTCATTTGTTGAAAGAACAAAAGTCTGTTAGAACAGACATTTTTTTAGAATTAGGCCCTTTAGTATAGCAGCATGTCACAGCAAAATGCCCCCAAAAATTCCAAAGCCTGACCCTTGAGCCACTTTGGGTCAATTGTGAAGAACACATGGTCTGTTAGAAACAACATTTTTTTTTTTTTTAGAATAAACCTGTAGTATAGCTGCATGTCACAGCAAAATGCCCCCAAAAATTTAAAGCATGACCCTTGAGCCACTATTGTTCAATTGTGAAGAACAAAAGTCTGTTAGAAAACAAACATTTTTTTATAATAGACCTTTAGTATTTTTGCATTTCAAAGCAGCATGACCCAAAAAATTATAAAAAATGACTTCTCAGCCACTGTTATAAAATGTGAGGGAGAAATGCCACTTCGAAGCCAACATTTTTGTTTACAAAAGGACCATTGATATATATGCTGTATCTCACAGCTAACATGACCCCAAAAAATTATAAAATATGCTTCTCACCCCTGTTAAAAATTGTGAGGCATAAATGCCACTTAGAAGTCACATTTCTGGTTCCTAAGGAACTGATTATTGCTGTAATCTCAAGTAACCATGACGCTCAAAACCATTGGACAATGCGAAAACTTCTTAAATAAAGTGAGTAAATGGAAATATGGTGTTGTCAAGAAACCTTGCTGACTTTACAGTCCCTCACAGCAAAAACCAGCAAAATGAAACTGTTGGGAAAAGAGAATAAAAAATTGCAGTAAGTAAAAGATCATTTTAAAAAAAAGTTTCAAGAGGACCATTTCTGTTTGAAAAGGGAAATGTGAAGTAGACAGGCAATCTAATCGTTACCTCGACAATTGAGGGCCCACAACATCATCAGAGATCCTGCCAGATTCATCTTTTGATGAAAGGTCAAACATCCACATTATCTATGGAAAGCCCGGATGCGTTTGTTCTGGTAATGACTCCTCCACTGTGCTGAAGGTCGCTCAGATATGACGCTGGCTGCTGGGGGGCAGGGTGGTGCATGACAAACCTCTAGCGTGGACGATCCAGCACGGGCCATTCGTCCATTTAGGATACCCTAGAAGCTATATGGTCCAAACACATCAAAAAACATCGTGTTGAGACGCAGATACACGAGCACCAAGATCATAAGCTGATCTCTGTGTTGTTGGATGTGTGCCCTAACATTGCAATGCGTTGGTGAGGTGGTAAACAAAGATTGCCAGAGGTCACACCATTAAGGCTTCCTGCCACCTTGCTGCTGCTAGCCCAAACGCACTGGCACTCTACTGCTGTCACGTCGCAGATTGTTGTTCCACCGAGGGGACGGGATGAGGAACGTGAAGCAGACGCAACAGAAGGTCTCCAGTTATCAATCAGCAAGTTCTCCATTTCCTTGCAATTTTACTCTCTTTTGGTGGGTGGAAGGGAAAGTGGCTGATTTTGTTTTGTACCCGGGATCCCAGGAGGGGGCCACCCAGTAACTGTTTTTCATTTTGATGCCTTAATGCGAGACATGTTGGGAGGAAATGGAGCATCCAAGGCCTCAAAATGTGAGAGATGGAGCCTTGGATTACCCAAGCCTCGGGTCGAGGGCACTAGCAAACTGATCTTCCCTCACCTTCCTCCCTCCGCCTCTAATTCCGCCCACACCTCCTTTCAAGGCAGGGAACGCTTCGGAACATCGGTGTCTAGGAATACCTCCTCCTCCTCCTCCCTCCTCCCGCTGCCTCCGGCACACCTCATACACACAGCCCTACTTGCCTGAGATGATGCACCCTGAGAGCTGATGGCGCCACCAAATTGCCACTAGCTTCTGGACCCCCGAACCACTGCCTAATGAAGACCGATGAAAATGTGAAACTGACGGGCCTTGTGGATTTGACGGAGAGAAAGGCTCCGTGTCCCATCTGTGTCCGTCTCCTCCTCCGTCGCTGGCGGGACCTGTTGTTTCAGAGTGTCCAACGATCGTTCCAGAACTAAGATCACCACAATGCTCATGCTGACAAGGGCATTGTCCGCACTGACCATTTTGGTGGCTTCTTCAAAACTGGCAAGGATGGTGCAGAGCTCTTTCACCTGCCCCACTCTCGGTGGTTCAACACCCCGAGGTCCGTACCGCTGCTTGTCAGGCCATGTGTCACTTCGTACTGCGTAATGGCATTGCGCTGCTGCCACAATCGCTGGAGCATGTGGAGGGTGGAATTCCAGCGTGTTGCCACGTCAACAATGAGACGGTTGACGGGGAGGCCGAGCTGACGCTGCAACGCAGCCAGGCGGGACGAAGCAGGGTGCGAACGGCGGAAGTGCGAACTCAGACCTCGAGCCTTCTTCAGCAGGCAGTCCAGACCCGGTAGCTCTTTAGAAATTTCTGGACGACAAGGTTCATGACATGTGCCAGGCAAGGGATGTGCTCCAGCCTACCGATCTTAAGGGCGGCCAGCAGATTTCCGCCCGTTCCGCAAACCACTCTTGCCTGGCACAAGGTTCTTTTCACCCCAGCAAGCGCCTCGGTCTCGTTTCTTAGATCCATCCACACTCCTGACCTTTTGTGGACGGTCTCTCAAGGCAGATTAATTTCAACATGGCCTGGTGTCTCAGGGCACGTGATGGCCACCACGACCTGGGGGAAAGAGGTCCCTGCACCATCCCTGGCGGTTTTTGAAGAGCGTTGTCGCGAGCCTGAGAGCCACCGTCACCCCCCGAGACACCACCCTGCTCACCCAGTGAAGCTGTCACAGAGATATAGTCGGCCTTGGCCGTGCTTATTAGTCCTTGGTGTCGGTGTGAGATGGGACTTTCTTTTCCGGACACAGGAATCAGACAACGCGCTTGAAATTTAGATGACACGAGGCTGCCAGTGCAGGGGACGGCTTTCTGGCAAAGAAATGCCTGCTCGCGCATCTGGTATTGGGGGCAGGCGAGGGCCATGATGGGGCGGAACCCATCCTGTGTCCACCAGACGGAAAGGGCAACATTTCCAAGGCCAAAAGCCTGGCATTGCCGAATTCAAGCGCTTTTGGCTTTGGGGATTTTTCGGGTTTTAAAGTGTTTCTTCCTTCCTGCTCCCAAACCTGGAAAGGACAGAAGGCTGGCTGCTAGACTGGCCGCTGTAAAACGCGTGCAGGTCTTCAAACTGGTGTAAGGAGAGGGGTAGGATGGGTCCTCGGTGGTGCTGGTGGTACTCGGCGCCGACGTGAGGCTGAAAGCGGAGGCTGATCCCTGATCATGACTCTGAGAGGACATGGGCAGCTTGAGGAACGCTTGGTGGTGGCGTAGGAAGGAGAGGGCGGACAAACAAAGGGTTGTGACAGTGGTTGGAGCCGGCGTCGTCTGGCCTTTTTTTGGCCAAGTGTTCCCTCCATTTCAACTCATGCAATTCGCTGCATGTGACTAACATGTTGGTGGTGGTTAACCACATTAAGATTCTTTCCTCTACTAATACGTTTACGTAAAAGGCGGCATATGACATCGCTGGGTGAATCAGAAGGCTTGCTCAAAGAAGGCCCAGGCTTGAGAGTCCTGGACCTTTTTGCGGCGATAAGCGGAGGAGCGGGGTTTGCGCTGACCGCGCTGTGGAATCATATCATTGCGGACTTCTTCGACCTCCCTCCTTCCCTTTGTGTGGCGGGACCGTATGACACAACCCCATCCGGTCTTTTCCTCCCGCTCGTCCACTGATGAAGCGCTCGCAAGCAAATTCTGCGGTAAAAGAACAGGATGGATCCTCAATGTCCGTCATCATCATCCATCATCATACCACAGGTGACTTGGTCGTCCTGACTTTCTGCATACCAGACGCTGCGGCTACAAGCAAGGGGCACTGTAAGGCGTTGCCGACCGCACCGGGATTTTGCCGATTTGACCGGCTTCCCTTCACCTCCTCTGATGGCATCAGAACTGGGCGTCAGAGCAGACTAAATCATCCTCTGATCTATTAACATCCTTCTGACCCCAACCGCATTTTGTCATCAAAGAGGTCTTCCAACAATGGATTATCCACATTGGTGTAGGTACAACGAGTTGACATTGGGCTGCTTCATGTTGGACTGATGCTGTTGATGCCTGATGACGACTTTGTGGCCGTGTGAAGCGAGGGCCCCCCCCACGAGGAGGAAAGACTGCTAGATGCAGGTTTGCATTAACCACTGAAGGACAGATTGGCCGACGATGTATTCATTACTTAGATTCACAGGGCCCTGACCCACCAGCGATGACATGCCTGATGGTCCTGCAACTGGACGATTCCGCTGGCATGCGTGATGTCGCCAGCACCAGGAAGGACCACCTTCTCACTCGTACCTCTACCTCCATGTGCTACCCCCCTCTTTTGCTCGGCTTACCACCTGCAATTCGCTCCCATGTTCATCAAATATAAAAATTTGAGAAGGTATGGAATAGTTTTTGGAAAGTCTCTTATTAAAAGACGGCAAATCACAGCTATTCACAAATCCCCTAAACAAAACAAAATTGCTGGATTCAAATTTAACTGCAAGGGTGTCTATTACAACAAATCTGGACTGGGCAAAAGTCCAAAAACACATATCTGTTATGTTTTGGTAAAATAAACCGGTATTTTTTGCACCTTTCAATTCACCTGTGGTGAATATAGAATTGCTGTTTTAAGATTACTAAAGCTGCTTCAATGAACAGTGCTGGGTGTGCAAAAGTCAAAAAACACGTAACTGTTTTTTTTTGTAAAATAAAATGTATTTTTATTTGCACCTTTCAATTCACCTTGGTAATAAGAAAAAAAAAAAAATTGTTGCTGTTTTAAGAAAAGATTTACGTAGAGCTGCTTCCAATAACAGTGCTGGGTGTGCAAAAGTCAAAAAACAAAACGTAACTTTTAAGTTTTTGATATAAAAACGGTATTTTTTTTGCCCACCTTTCAATTCACCTGTGGTGAATAAAGAATTGCTGTTTTAAGATTTACGTAGATGCAGCCGTCAATGAACAGTGCTGGGTGCGCAAAAGTCAAAAAACACGAAACTGTTATTTTTTGATAAAATAAACGTAATTTTTTGCACCTTTTTCAAATCACCTGTGTGAATAATAGAATTGCTGTTTTAAGATTTACGTAGATGCTCCGCGTCAATGAACAGTGCTGGGTGCGCAAAAGTTCAAAAAACACGAAACTGTTATGATTTATATATATACGGTATTTTTTGCACCATTCAATTCACCTGTGTGAATATAAATTGCTTGTTTTAAAAGATTTACGTAGATGCTGCTCAATGCACAGTGTCTGGGTGCGCAAAAGTCAAAAAAAACACGTAACTTGTTATGTTTTGATAAATAAACGGTATTTTTTGCACCTTTCAATTCACCTGTAGGTGAATTAGATGCTGTTTTAAAGATTACGTAGATTCAGCGTCAATGAACAGTGCTGTGTGCGCAAAAGTCACAAAACACGTAACTGTTATGTATTTGATATAATTAAACGTATTTGTTTTGCACCTTTCAATTCACCTGTGGTGAATATGAATTGCTGATTCTAAAGATTTACGTAGATACTGCCGTCAATGAAACAGTGCTGGTTGCGCAAAAGGTCGAAAAAACACTGTAACTGTTATGTATTGCTATAATAAACGTATTTTTTTTGCACCTTTCATTCACCTGAGGTGAATATAGAATTGCTGTATTAAGATTTACGTAGATGCCTGCGTCAATGAACAGGGCTGGGTGCGCAAAAGTCAAAAAACAAAACTGTTATGTATTGATAAAATAAACGGTATTTTTTTGCAACCTTTCAATTCACCTGTTGGTGAATATAGATTGCTGTTTTAAGATTTACGTAGATGCTGCGTCAATTACAGTGCTGGGTGGCGCAAAAGTCAAAAAAATCACGTAACTGTTATGTTTTGATAAAATACACGGTATTTTTTGCACCTTTCATTCACATCTGTGGTGAATATTGTTTTGTTGTTTTAAGATTTTAGTTGTTGCTTCGTCAATGAACAGTGCTGGGTGCGCAAAAGTCAAAAAACACTTTAACTGGAGATGTTTCGTTACGATACAAGCAACCACACGGTTTTTTGCAACAAACAACCTGTGCTGACTTACAGATTCAGAGATTGTAATTAAGTGCAAGTGGATATATCACAGTCACAGTGTAAAGGGTAAAATTTGAACATCCTATCAAAAATGTATACTGTAATAACAGTGGAGTTTTTTGCAGCTAACTAAGAGACCTGAGTTTACTAGAAATGATGTTTATCCAATATACAAGTGTAGGCTGCCAATATCCCAGGAAAATATTTCAAATAGCTAAACTGGTTAATAATAAAGATATTCCACTACAATTGTCTACAACTAATTCTGGTGAACTTTATATTCCCAGTGTTCTTTATAAAATAGAGCTATGTCCCTGTGTTCGTCTGTGTTTCTTAAATACCTCCCTTCTTATGGGAGGATGATGTCGTCGACTCCATTCTGGTCTACAAGAGGATGCAGGGTAGCCCCAGAAGACCAAAAACATTAGGGAACTCCTTTCCCCAATGTTAATACGATCTTCGCCACCAAGCAAACTACCTGGTTGAATTTTTGCGGGATTCTATAGATGTGGTCCCATCCATGCCGTACTCTTATTAATTTTTGTCAAACCATCTCCCACTTTTTCTGATAGTGTAAAATAAAACAACATTTTCCATTAAAAGGCATATACAATTGCTATCATGCAATGTGGTATAATCATGCCACCATGCAAAACCTGCAATGTTCAATATGTGGTCAGTACCACCATATGATTAAAAACTAGATTTCTAGAGCATCTTAAACATATCACTAACACCCACTCCCCCGTAATCTCCAATCTCTCAATGCATTTTTAGAGAGACTCACAATAATAACCTATGTCAAATTTTCAGATTGTGGGTATAGAGAAGATCAGTAAACCATTAGGGTGGTGATTTAAAACGCATTCTACATGCTCGTGAAGCCTTCTGGATATTCACGCTGAATACACCATATCCAAAGGGCCTAAACTTAAAACGGGAAATTAAATTTTTCACTGTTTAATTGATCCCTCATAATTATGTGTATCACTCACAATACTATGCCACTTTCAGTTTTCCATCTCAGTTGGATATTTTTATATCCACTAGCGTATATTCTAGCTTATACTAGATAAGTTTTCCAAATTCTAGGTAATACTCCATACATTGATTGCCCATTGAGCTCCTATTATAATTGAATTATCAGGCATTTAGTTTCCAATTTTATAATTTTAATGATGATTATACAATGCCCTCAATGTAATTTTTGTATCTTTCTATTTTATCTATCTATAATAGCGTTATTATTGTATCCAGTCCCATAAATTTTTCCCTCTTTCTTTCTTTTATATGTTAATGCCTTACTCCATAATGCAAACATTGTACTCTTGGGAACTTGTTATTTGGTTTTATTTTCCCTAAGGCACGCCGTTCTGCTTTAAGATCAGAAAGGTTTGGTATTCTTTTTTTAATTGCGCATCGTCTTTATTGCCCATCCCCCGCCTGGGAGCAAAATCTGCTCCATTGCGCATAGCCGCTTTCGTCACTTCCGGTTTTCTTCGTGATTTTCCGTCCTGAAGTTAAACAGCGGCGTCTATCCTATCAGCACACCCGGTGGTACATTCCAGGTAAGGATGTGATTTTTAGGGGTATATAAGAATTGTCTGTATTTTTTGGGGGCCAAAAATATGGGAGTCTGGCTAATGATTAAGGGTTGGTGCATCATCCCAAACGACCCGCGTCAGGCACTAATGCCACTACAGGAGTGCAAAGTGTTTTAATGGATTCTCATAAAGGAATTTTGGATTTTAATTCGAATCCTCCGCTCCAGTGTGCTGTACTACCACCCCTCTCCTCAATTGTCTATACAATACATTAGCTTTTATAAATGATCGAGACCCGTGCAGTGAAGCAACCCAAGGTGACTGAAAGTTAAATAAAAAAAAAAAAGTTTTAATGTTAAAAAAATATAAAAGTTCGAAATCACCCCCATCCTTGTCATT
The DNA here is from genome assembly GCA_025379985.1 of Phyllomedusa bahiana. Classification (NCBI taxonomy): domain Eukaryota; kingdom Metazoa; phylum Chordata; class Amphibia; order Anura; family Hylidae; genus Phyllomedusa; species Phyllomedusa bahiana. The sequence goes on from JAODAL010042792.1 coordinate 33,790, forward strand.
TTACAAATAAAAAATAATAATAATAAATGCACACATATTTGGTATCATCGCGTCTGAAAAATGTCCAATATATTAAAATACACAAAATTTATCACAGTACACGGAACACCATAGAGGAAAAAAAATTCCAAATACGCAAAACTGCGGTTTTAGGTCATTTCACATCCCCTAAAAAATGAATAAAATTAATCAAAAAAGTTTTGCATGCATTCAAAACTGCTATTAATAAAAAATACATTCAGCCTGCAAAAAAGGCCTCTCGCTCGGGTCCGAAGGTGTTAGTACAAAAAATTTATTAGTCACAAAAATAATGGCGCCGCGGCTCAAATTTAAAAAATCGGAAATGTTTGGAATATTTTTTTACAGTACCAAAACGGAACATAAACCGTACATGTCTTTGTACAAGCAGAGGCAATATGAACATGTAGAATACAGATGATGCCATTATTTCTACCAAAGTTGAACACTGTTAAAAATAAAACTCCCGCAAACACAGCTCAAGTACGTTTTTTTTCACATTTTTTTTCCCTACTTAGAATTTTTTTGCGGTTTCCAAGTAATATTCCTATGTAAATATGAATCACATTATTAGAAATTACAATCTTGTGCCTCAAAATAAAAGCCCTCATATGTCTATGTAGGTGTAAAAAGTAAAAAAAGTTTATGGCTCTGGAAGAGAG
>JAODAL010042793.1:0-34467 GCA_025379985.1 Phyllomedusa bahiana
ACCCGGGAACATTCCCTTTAGAAAAAATTTTCATGGGCAATAGCCAACAGCAATGACATACATTTGGGGTTAAACAGAAAAATTCCCATAAAAGTTTTTTGTTCGGGTAAAAAACCCCCGCCCCAAAATTCCATTTTCTTAAAACCCGACAAAAAAGGGAGGGTTTTAAACACGATGGGGAAAGGGTTTAAAGGAACTGTTCCCCAATTAAAAAAAAAAAAAGGTTTTAAAAAGGTTCCAATGGCTCTTTTAAACAATTTAAAAAGGGCCCTTTAAAAATAATTTCAATATATAAAAAATGCAGTGCATTTGCTGTGCCTGGTGGGTCAAAATTTTTAAAATAGGTGATAAAAAGGGAAAAGTGACAGAGTTCAAATAAATTCAAAAATTAGGGGTTCCCTTTTTGAAAAGCAGAGTAAACCCCCCATTTTTGCGAGGGAAAAATGCCCCAAAAATAATTTTTTACAAAGCCCCAGAAAAATTTTCTGTGATAATTGTCAAAGAGTTCCCCCCCCCTTATTATCCCGTGGGCCCGCTTTGTGCCCCCAATTAAAATTATTTTCCGCAGTGTTTCCCCACATTAACCCCTTGGCACCATACCAAAACATTTTTTGTCGTTACGGGGCCATGCCATTAAAAAGGGTTTGGGATATTTAATTAAATTGGGCCCCCGAACTTTTGCCCCGCAGGAGGGCTTTCTTTGGACTGACAGCCAGACTCCCAAGGGGCCCAAAAAGGAACAAAAAAAAAATTTTTGCATTTTTTCCCCACTCTAAAGAAAAACCTTTTAAAAAGGAAATTTTTTTTTTTTCTTTTTGTCCTCTAGAGGGTACTCTAACTCATGAGGGTACACACAGAAGGGAAAATTTTGGGGTTGTTTTTAAAAAACCGGGAAAAACACCCGTTCCCCCCTTTTGGGCCTGTTGGGTTTTTAAAAAGGGGTTTAAGATTTAAAAGGGAAAAAAAAAGGTTGTCAGCTTTTTCCCCAACTGGTTCCTACCTCGGGGCTATATTGCAAAAGCAGCTTTAAATTTGGGGTTTCTTTCAAACCTCTCCAAGGGGGCATAAAAACAATAAATCCATGTTTTTCTAGTTTAGTTCCCTTGAAACCCAAAAAGAAAATTAAAATCGTTAAAAAAACATGGGGGAAAGAAAAATTTATTTAATTTTTGACTGTATATTTCTTTGCAAAACAAACCAAACGGAAAAATTTGAGTTATCTCCGCCTAAAATTTGCAAAAAAAAAATATTCAAAAAGTTAAGAAATTTTTCCTTCTACTATTTTGAATTTTCATCCCTTTTTCATAAATAAATGGGGGGGAAGTCTAGGAAGGGTTTTAAAACTTGAAATCTGAAAGGGCCTCGGGGCCCCAAAGTACAGGGTTTTAAAATATTATTTTTTTATACGGGTTTCCTTTTTCCCGCGTGCAATGAGTCAAAAATTTTCCCTTATTCGTGGGAAACGGGGGCTAAAAGAGAGGGGGGAAAAAAATGATTTTTGGGTCAAAATTTGGCCTTTTTCCCCCCGTGTGCTCATACTTTTGGAGAAGGGGGGGTCTTGTTTTACTTTGGTAGTTTATGGACAGGAAACATGGACCCCCAAAAATTGGGGGGAAAACACGACTGGGGCCCCCGCCATGGGGCATGTGTAAATGCTAAGAAGGGGGAAAAAACAAGCTAGTTAAAAAAGTAAAAAAAACCCTGGTCTGTGGGTCTTACTCCTTTTAAAAAAGGATTGGAGTTTTTTGGCTTTCTGCCCCACTTGGGTAGACACACGGGATAACTGTTTAAACCCCCAAACAGGAATTTTCCACACTTCTTTCCCAAAAAGCTGCATCGTCTTTTTTATTTAAGAAAAACCGGGGCCCCCAAGTTGAAACAATTTTGGGGGGTTTGGGTGGGAAACAGGGGGATTTTCATGGCTATAGCCCGGCTAAAAAAACGTTTTTCACTGAAGAAGTTGGGAAATTTTTTAAAAAAATTATGAAAAAAAGTTCATACATTTTACTTTTTTTTTTTTTTTTGATTTTTAATAGTTATCAGGATCAGGGGGCCATGGGTGCCTCTGCATATATGGGACCCCAGTATTGTAGATGGCTCATTTGGGGTGTGTTACAGATTTTGCTTTGGGACCCAGGGCCTCATAAGGCTAGGTTCACACGGCTTAACTGCGGAAGTTATTTAGTCCACGCCATTACAGCGTGTGGCCGGGGGTGCGGGGCGGGGGGGGGGCGGGAGTGGGGGGAAGGGAGGAATAAGGTGGGGTCGGCACTTCGCCGGCCCATAGAAATTCATTACTAGCGGAGTGTATACGCCGCTAGAAAGTGACATGTCAATTATCTTCCCCGCCCTCAGCGGATTCGCCGGCGGGGGTGAGGAGATCGTTAATCCAAGTTTCTCTATGAAGAACTGTGAATTTACCGTACATGAATGGGCGTTTTCAGCCGTAATTTGCGCACTTCGTGTTGCGTAATTACGGACTGAATAGGCCCATTTAAGCCGTGTGAACATGGCCTTATTATGTGTTAGTCAGACTCGGACTGGCCACCAATGGAATAAAGGAAACCCCACGGTGTGCCCTGAGATGGTAGTAGACCTGTGTTGTTTTTATAACTCATATACACTCAGAAGAGGCAAAACCCCCAAAAACCCACCCCACCCAAAAAAAAAAAACACCACAAATATACAACGGAGATACAGGGTGTTGGAGGCATGTACTGTAGCGTAGGGTGGGCGCCTACAGTTAAACTCAACGGTTTGGACCCCGAAACAGGATCATCTGGTGGGCCCCCTAAAAGTCAAACTCCACCTAGGGGCCCTAAGCACCCCCCCCCCCAGGTTTCCCCCCCAACACTGTGTTTAGTAATCAAATGAGTCAAAGATTTTCAGATACTTATGAGTACTTTGAACTATTTTATGGTACCCTTAAAGATGATGTCTAGCTGAAGAAAATTCATTTTAATTGGGTCCAGGCTGCGGAATAAAAGAAGAAGCAAAAAAGTCCTCTTCCTTGGCCGCTCCGAGCTTCCCATGATCCAGTGCTCTGCACTTCCAACAGAAGAGACCTGTGCTCCATAATGTGTGAATGAAGCACTAAACTTTAGTGTGCTTCAGTAGGAGAACCCAAAAGTGCAGAGCAGCGGATCTTGGGGAGCTCTGGAGCAGCAGAGGCAGGGAACTGTGAGGTAAGTATCACTTATTTGTCTGTTTTTCTCCACAATCTGGACTGAATGAAAATTAATTTTCTTTTTTGCTGGACAATCCCTTTTTAAGAATGTTGCGTTGAGATGGCTGTTTCCAGCCATTAAGCTAAATGGACATTAGAGCCTGTGACAGAGTAGACCATTGAACCATTGACTTCTATAGGAAAGTTTGCCAGGCATGGTCTTGTGACCAGGGAAAGTCCTGTGTGCAGGGGAGGTAGGCAGGGGGAGCTGTGACATCAATATTGTGACTGGTGGATCCTGTGTTATCTATACAATTGGTGTCACCTCCAGTGTAATCCTGCCTGTACTGTTAATGAGGAGGACTGCTGGAAAATCTCTCTATACAGGAACAGGAAGAGTTAGAATATAATTAGGCTTTAGTGGCCCAAAGTGTACTGCTGGATTTTCAGAATTTTTTTAAACAAAAATATTGATAGTGTACTATGGGCAATTAAATAAAAATATAAAAAAGCAAAAATTCTTAACAAATGTCTGGTTATGAAACAAAAAAAGCAAGAGTGGTTAAAGGGGTTGTATCGCTAAATATGATCATGGTCTCAGAGTATGAGGACAGTAAAAATAAGCACTTTTGTAATTGGGTGTGCATTACCTCAGTCCATCTTGGTTTAGCAGATATGAGCTTTTCTGTAATTCAGTATTCTAGTTTCTGCAGGACAGGTGAAAAGCATGAGGAGGTGGAGCTGTTCTATGAGACACCCTTCTGTTCCACTGCATTGTCAGAGTGATGATGGTCACAGGTCTTCAGTGAGGAGAGACCCGCTTCCTGCTGACTGGACGAGACTCTCCCCTGGATTTTTAAATTCAATATCAGAGAATTGTGAAGAGCCAAAAACAGTTTAACGTACAAACCCCTTTAAGAAAATAAGTCATTATCTTTGATTTTTTTTTACAATCTTCCACCAGAAGACCAAAATTTTTTTTTCAAATAGTGAAAAACCTCTTTAAATAATAATTTAGAAGCATTGTCCTGAGAAAACTAATGCTCTGTTTCACTGCTGCGAACAAAATTCATAATGTTTATGGCCAAATGGAGGCCAATAATGGTCACTTTCACATGGGCATAATTATTGCTGATTTTTTGGTGCATGAAACTCTGGCGAACAAAGTACATTACAGCACATGGGAAAAAAGTTTTACTAAACTGATTTATATTTTTCAGAATTCATCTTCTTTTTCTTGTGCATTCTCAGCAAATATTGGCCAGTTATAAAGCGCAGGGTTCAAACCCTGTGGCCAATAAGAGTTATAAATTCAGATGGACAGAAATGTATGTGAACATGTCTTTTATACTTTCATAGCTTATTCAAGTGCCTTTTACTAAAATTTATTTTGAACTTACCACGAATGAGGTTCGATAACGCGTTAAGAAAAACAAAGATGTTTGATTTTATCTTTATATTTTTAATCAGGACTTAATAAAGCAGAAGATACACATTTTAAAAGAGTGCTGGACTACATCTATTACCTGACCAAGAAATAGTAAAAAGCTTATTTTCTCATTATAGGACTCTAATTGTGCTAAAAAACCTGATGAATAGTGAGATATGGCTGCATCAACTTTTAAATGGTGTCTCCTGTGCCATGCTATGAATGTACAGTTTACAAATGTATGCAATTCAAAGAAGGGCTAGGTTCACAGGCTTTAAATGTTTGGGGGGTAATTTCGCCCCCCAATTACGGGTGTGGACGGGGGGGAGGGGGGCGGGGAAACGGGGGAGTGGCGGGGGGCGGGACTTCGCCGGGGCCCTAGACAAAACAATGCTAGCGGCGGTATTAAAGCCCCTAGTAAAATGAAATGTCACTCGGGGGGGGCCGGGGGGGGGGAGGGGACGTTAATCCATAGTTCTCTATGAGGAAAATGTGAATTTTCCCTAAAGAATGGGCCGTTTTCGGCCCGTAAAATTTGGGCACTTCGGGCGTAATTACGGACCGAAAAAAAGGGGGCCCCTTTTAACCGTGTGAACATGGGGCCCTAAAAAGGGTCTCCTTTGACAGGACAACTTTTGAAAGGGGTTTTGGGAAATTAAAAATTCTTTTAACTTTAGACATTGATGGCATATTTATGGGCATCCATGAAAGTTTTTAAAGGTTGGGGAGGGGGGCCACCTTTTTGGGAAACCCCCAACTATCTTGAGAAAGGCCTCTGAAAGTCTTTCCCGCAAAAAACAAGAGAAGGTTTTTTACTTGTGGAGGGTTCCCAGTATAGCCGGGGGTCACTTCTTTAACTCTCACGAACGAATAAAAGAGTACCCGATTTAAATGGGAACCCCCCTTCCCTTTGCCGGGGAAAACTTTAAAGGGGGCCCATTATCAATATAGATGTGGAGCCCAAAGGTGGCCACTAATATCTGAGATGGGAAAAAAACCCCTTTAATAAAAAAATTTTAAAGTTTTTTTTTAAATTAAAACAAATTTTTTTAGACTCAAGTTGGGCTAAAAGAATATGTTTCATTTTTAAAAACTGTTCCCAAAAGGGTTAAACCACCTTTGGGCAACCCTTTTTTTTGTTTTTTAGGTAGGGCCCCCGATCACTAGGGGTCCTGACTTTTACTGTGGCTTGACTGACCCTTTTCTAAAATATTTAGAATCCCCAAAAAAACAGAAAAAAAAGACAGATAAAAAAGACCAAAAGGGTCTATAATTTTTTACCCCTTATATGAAATTTTTTTTAAAATATTTTAAATTTTTGGGAAACCCTTTTTTATGGGGAAATTTGCCCATACTAGGGTCCGACTTTTACTGTGGCTTGACTGACCCATTACTACATATTTAGAATCCCAAAGAAACAGAAAAAATTGACAGATAAAATGGCCACATGGTCTATTGAATCCTTTTATCCCATTATATGGAAATTGTTTAAATATATTTAAGTTGCTTTTTTAGCTAAGAAAAGGGGGAAATGGTCTAATTCGTAAAATCTATTAAATCCATAGTCATTTCTCTAAGCCCTAAAGGAGCACAGCAGTAGTATAGCTGTGGTCGGTCATGTGCCCCATGTGTTCTAGGTCAGTTATGTGCCCCCCACAGCTCCGCCCCATGTCTGGATAATTTTGAACAGGGCTAGGACAGTAAGCTGAATCTTTGACCTAGATTAAAGAAAACCTTTTCATCTACAGTATAAAGAATGGGTTCCCTTCCAGAGGACAATGTCTTAAAACAAGCTAAAGACATGATATGCCAAAAAGTAACCCATAAAAAACATAAATAAAAAAGTCAACTATTCAATCAAAGTAATTAGAGTGGGTGGCCCAATGTTACGTTGAAAACATTTCCTCCTGCTTATTATAATGCAAGTAATTGTAATGCTTATTATAATGCAAATAAGTGAAAAAATCATGTCACCGGTGGATTTTTAGGCAATGTTCCACCTTTTTCCCGATTTTTTTTTCGGTGAGGGATTTCCCCCCACAATTTCGCCGGCATTTTGGGCACGGGGGGGGGGGGGCCCGGGCACTCCCCGGCCCCATACATTCCCTTATTTACGGCGCGTAACGCCTTTAAAAAATGAACATTTTATTTTCTCCCCCCCCGGGGGATTCGCCGGTGGGGAGAGGAGACGGAATCCATATTCCTATGAGAACTGTGGATTCCCCGTAATGCCTGGGACGATTTCAGCCATATTGGAGCGCAAATACGGCGCGCAAAACGGCTGGAATCAGCCCCAAAAAAAGCCGTGTGAACGAGGCCTTAGAGAAACACAAGAAGGTGTTATGTTCTGAGCTACTTGAGGTGACTATATACTTGTTCAGCTGTGTGCAGAAATCTCGTTACTTTACTTAACTCCAGCAACTCACACTAGCTTGTATTATCCATCATGAAAGCTGTGGCATATGCAAATCCATATCCGGATGACCTTTACTTCTACAAACATTTTTATGTTAAAACTTCTGCAGTTCAGTTTATTTTTACCATCAATAACCCAAGAGCAATCTGTGCAAGATCAATAAAAGAGAAGATTAAGCATAAGAGCGACGACTTGTGAGCAATGTATAAGCCTGAGCCACTATATGTAAATATCATTTCCATATTAAAGCCCTGAGCGCTGTATGGAAAATACACAGAGATTTGCATAGACTAAAATAATGTGTAGTTTATTGCACTTTTCTGTTGGGCTATCTGGTTACAGGCTTGTCTGATGTAGACTTTGTTACCACCCACTGCATCTCTTCTCCTGTAGCTGAGGTGTTTCTATACAAACGACAGCGTCCAGTTGTCATATTAATTATTACACAGGGTAATGACTGAAATAGTCAAAATAGGGAGGGGGCTGGGGGACTCAAGAGAGTCCTTTCTTGGTGCTCAAAGATTTAGAAAAGGAAGGCTTGCAACAAAGCATTAATTGGTCTGCAGAAATAGTCTGACAAGGCATGGAAGATAGGTTTCATACAGCCAGGCAATTGTGAAAGGGGGAAGAGGCCTGTGAATAGACCCCACGCTTCTTTTCTAAACTCTCTTGCTGAGCAAAAAATGGACTGCATCTTGAATACAGGCCTGATCTTGAATGCTATACCCAGCAGAGAAAGAAAAAAATGCACCATTTATTGGAAGTTTCTTCCAGCTATTCATGTGTTGTGTGGGGAGAATCAGCTGGATTTGTTTACCATGAAAGAGTCTTATTTTATTTATTCTCCTCCTATACTCCGTCCTAGAACCCAGGCCGGTTCTACTGTAACAAAATGATGTGTAACAAATGTACAGACGTTCCTAATGGATTGTAGTTGTGTACAGATGAACGACTTTATTCTGCGCCTTCAAGAAAAGGTATTTAATGTAAATGGCTCTTTAAGAAAGGAGAAGAAAAAACACACAGCTTATCCTCTATATGGGACATCAAAAGGACTACAGAGAGTGGCTGGTAAGGGGGGTTCTAAGCTAATAAAATGGTGACAGTTCAGGATTAAATAGAAAAAAGAACTAGGAAAAAAAAAAGGATTACCCTGGCTGGTAAAATGAGGAACACTTATCCCATCAGTCCTACCCCGTTCCAAAATAATAAAGAAAAAACATAGTACTAAACATGTTGATTTGATGGGAATAAAAATGCTTGCTGCAGTTTAATAGGAAAAAGTAAAATAAAATAAAAAAAAACTTAATAAAAAAGCACAAAATGCCATTTAAATAAAAAAGAAAAAAAAGGTTATATAAATGTTTATAGTTGTTCAGAAAAAAACTGTTTTTAAAAGAGGTAATTGCATGCCAATAGGATATGCCACAACTTACTGATCTATAGAACTCCTCCATCTGTGAGACCTACCAATCACTAGGATTAATTGGTCTAAATTGGTCTATCACGGGTCTCAAACTGCGTCCCTCCAGCTGTTGGGAAACTACAGCTCCCATCAAGCCCACTGTTATAGATTATATAAATGCATGATGGGAGTTGTAGTTTCCCAACAGCTGGAGGGCCGCAGTTTGAGACCCCACTCTAAATACTAGTAAAGTGCAGCAATCATTACAGATGTTTTCCCTGTATAGGTCCCTTCCATGGGTACCCAGGGTGCTGGAGGCTAAAAGCTCTATTAAACCACTCTGCCTTGGTCAGGGTATTAAGACAGAGAGGTTGAGCAGCAACCTAAATCTATGCCTCAAGTGAAGTAATAAATTGCTACCACTAAAGGGTTGTTAGGGTAATTTTGATAACATTTTTTTTAGGATACTGCTGCCCTCATAAAATAAAGAAGCTTAGGGTATGTGTAGACGGTATCTTGGATACGTTTTTGCAATACGTAAAACGTATTGTGTCAAATGCATCCAAATATGTACCACAGAGTGTGGTACGTATTGGGATACATGTTCTAGACTTCAAAAATGTATTCCTATAGATTTTATTGCCTTTGCAATGCATTAAATGGATCAAGAATTAACATTCAGTTCTGTGAACGCATCTGTATAACGCAGTGCAAAAACGTATGTAAAACACGTACTGAAATCAACATAATCACACTTGAAGATTGTTAAATATGTACTGGGGTCCGTTTTTCAGTGCGTATAACATACCCAAATAAGTATTTAACAAACGGCATGTGAACATACCCTTATACTCACCTCTCCGCTCAATTGCTTTCCAGCACTGCTGTTGTCCACCCTATCATCGGGTCTTTTGTTTATTTCCAGCTCTGGCCAAATGAAACGTCACTGCCCAGGCTCACCCACAGTAGAATAGGGCAAACTGCCATTTGTCCTTGGCCTTGGGGGTTCCTTAGGGTATAACAGTGCTGGGGCTGTTTTTCAGGGAAAATGCAGTGAAAGAGAGGCAGAAAAAATGCAGTATTTGCAGTCATGTACAGTAACTGTAGGGAAGGCCCCTAGAATCAGCTCCACAGGTGGGCCTCAAGAACTAACTCCACAGGTGGGCCCTAAGAACTAACTCCACAGGTGGGCCCTAAGAACTAACTTCACAGGTGGGCCCCAAAATTGACTCCACGAGTGGGCCCCAAGAATCGACTCCACAGGTAGGCACCAAGAATTAACTCTACTGGCGGGCACCAAGAATCAGCTGGTGGGCCCCAGGCACCCCAGTCTAAAACTGTCACTGCCGCCACTGATTGGCAGCAATGGACACCTACCATTGTCTGTCATCAACTGCGGTGACTTTCTATTAGGTTGCAACTCGAAGTAGAAGGTCTGTGGAGACAGTAAACAGCAGGAATGCTGGAAGTTATTTTATCAGGAAAGCAATATACTAAAAATATTTTATGAATATGACCTGAATGACCACTTTAAGTAATAAACAAAGTATCTAAAAATCCAACTCACCAGTGGAGGGTGCACATGTCCCATTGGGTCTCCCAGTCTCTAAATAGTTCAGATAAAGTGCAGCAAAAATATTTTCGAAGTAGCACTCCTGATGTAAAAAAAAAAAAAAGTATATCTTTGTTTCTTTAATTATAAATAAAAGCATCATGTAGAGGTTTGTATGATCCATATTTGAAAAAAAAAAATACGACTAAGGATTTATTTTGAGTCTGAAATGCACAATTTCTCTTTCAAAATGCATCATAAAAACCTCTGAATGAGGCTTTTATAAATCAATAAAGAAATGAAGATAGACTTTGTAAGGTCGTAAGCAGGGGCGTAACTACCGGGGTAGCAGGGGTAGCAGTTGCTACGGGGCCCCTGCGCTTAGGGGGGCCCCGGGGTAGCTGCTACTGCGTCCGCTACCCCGGAAAATGCCGCTCCTGGGCCCCCCGGGTAGTGAACTTAACAGTCCTGTCGGCGGGCGGGGAGCTGCGGGGCCCAGCGCATACTCCCTCTGAACGCCCGGGCCCCCCGGCCCGAGCGTTCAGAGGCAGCGCTGCTCGGTAGTAGCAGGACGGAGCGCCGATCGCTCCGCTCTGTTACTTCCCCCTGCCGCCCTCTGTGGTCACGTGGGCGCCGCGGTGACGTCACATCACCGCGCCGCCCGCGCTGAGCGCAGAGGCTGCAGGGAGAGCAGCAGAGCGGAGCGAGCGGCGCATCGGGGGAGCGTGGACCGAGGTAAGTTGTTTCTTATTTTATCTACCCCATATGCCTGCCTATAGCCCCCCATATGCCTGCCTATAGCCCCCCATATGCCTGCCTATAGCCCCCATATGCCTGCCTATAGCCCCCCATAGCCCGGCTATAACCCCCCATATGCCTGCCTATACCCCCCCATTTGCCTACCTATACCCCCCATATGCCTGCCTATAGCCCCCATATGCCTGCCTATAGCCCCCCATATGCCTACCTATACCCCCATATGCCTGCCTATACCCCCCATATGCCTGCCTATATGCCCCCCATATGCCTGCCTATACCCCCCATATGCCTGTCTATACCCCCCATATGCCTGCCTATAGCCCCCCATATGCCTACCTATACTCCCCCATATGCCTGCCTATAGCCCCCATATGCCTGCCTATAGCCCCCCATATGCCTGCCTATAGCCCCATATGCCTACCTATAGCCCCCATAGCCTGCCATAGCCCCCATAGCCTGCCTATAGCCCCCTAATGCCTGCCTGCCTATACAGCCCCCTATAGCCTGCCTGCCTGCCTATACATCCCCCTATATGCCTGCCTAGCTGCCTATACAGCCCCCATATGCCTGCCTGCCTATAAGCCCCCTATATGCCGCCTGCCATACAGCCCCCTAACTGCCTGCTGCCTGCCTATACAGCCCCCTATCTGCCTGCCTGCCTGCCTATACAGCCCCCTATATGCCTGCCTGCCTATACAGCCCCATATGCCTGCCTGTAAAGCCCCCATATGCCTGCCTCTACACCCCTATATGCCTGCCGTATACCCCCACAAGCCTGCCTGTATACCCCCACAAGCCTGCCGGTCTACTTATATGGGGCCCCTTTAGCTACCTAAACCCTACCTATATGGCCCCTATAGCCCACCTAACCCCTGTCTACCTGTATGGCTCCCTATAGCTACCTCAACCCTGCCTGCCTATATGGCACTCTATTGGCTACCTAAACCTTGCCTATTTGGGGCCCCATATATCCTATCTAAGCCCTGCCTGCCTAAATGGACCCCATATAGACCAGGGGGCAGGTGCTGGAAAAGTCAGGATTCTAAGATATTTGTTGTCTAAATCTGCAGGACAAGTGGTCGGGAATGTCATCAAGATGGCGACTGGACCGATGCAGAACAAAAGAGAAAGTCAACGACTGGTCAGAGAAACGTCACCTGTGAGTCACAAGATGTAACTGCACTGTAATCACTTATATGTCTGCACAGGCTGTGTACACTGCTGTCTACCACTATAATGTCTCACTGTCATGGTGGTATATATACAGTCTGCAGAGCCTGTGTACACTGGTGTCTACCACTATATGGTCACTAGAGTTGTATGTTGAGGTAAATATAACAGTCTGCAGAGCCTGTGTACACTGGTTCTACCACTATAGGTCACTGTATGGAGGTAATATACAGTCTGCAGACCCTGTGTACATTGGTGTCTACCATTATATGGTCACTGTATGGGGCTAATATACAGTCTGCAGAGCCTGTGTACACTAGTATATACCACTTTATGGTCACTATATTATTAGATATTATTATTATTAGACAGTATTGGTCTTTGTGTACTGATCAGTAATAGTGTAGGGTTATTATTCAGTCACTATGTGGTGGTAATTTGTGGTCGTGTTCTGGTGGTATAATCAGGTCCTTATGTAATAGCGTTATTGGTAATGTTGGTTTTGGTATAGTGGATTTGATTGGTAGCAGTATGATGGTGATAGTATGGGTGAGGGATTTGCCCCTTGTATTATTTACATTATCTAACAGCATGTCCTGGTACATGGTCGTGGTCAGGGAGGGGGGCGGGGGGCCCATCCAAAAGTTTGCTATGGGGCCCTGGCTTCTCTAGTTACGCCCCTGGTCAAAAGAACTTGTCCAAAAATATTCTTGCAGCCATTTTAAGTAACGTCATTAAAAGCAGAAGCTGAGCACTACACTATGAACACTACAAATAGAGTAGCTTCTCATTAACAATATCTATTAGGGTATGTTCACATGGCTTTTTTGGGGAGCATTTTGCGGCGTATTTCACGGCGTACTGCGCTTAATACGTGGGGAAATGCGCCCCATAATTATGGTAATCCATAGCTCTCATAGAGAACTATGGATTACACCTCCTCTCCCCACTCGTACAATACAACAATATTGTACGCGCGGGGAGATAAATGACATGTCAATTACTTGTGGCGATTACGCGCCACGAGTAATGCATGTCTATGGTTGTCGGCCCCCCCCCGTGCCTTGGGAGTACGCAATGATCATCGCAAGCTCCCGAAACACGTGTTGTACTGCGGTGCATACTGTATGTTTCTAATTCTAGACAATCACTTTAAATGATAGAACCCCGGCTGCCTGCCCCCAAGGAAAAGCCTGCTGCCTACACAGTTAGGGTATGTTCACACGACATGTTTCCTCCGTGTTTACATACGCTTTTAGCTGTGTGTTTGGATCCATCTGTCGGACCCCAAACGGACCCAAAATCACAGCTAACAAATAGTAATGTCATTCTACATTGTTTATACTATGAAAAATGCATCGGCATTCACATGAGTGATCGCTGATGCGTTTCTCACTCTGTCTTTCGGATCTGTCTTCCGGACCCGTTCCAAGAATTGACATGTCAATTTTTGGACTGAAAGACGCAGCAGGAGCCCTATCTAAAATGATAGAGTGCGATCCTGCTGCATCCAAACACACAGTTGCGTGTTGGATCCGTTTAGGATCCCATCAACGCAGCGTTTTGGGATGTGATTTTCGAATCCAACATGTATTCGAAAACATATCCCAAAACGCCGTGTGAGACATACCCTTGTTTTGGCTGCAAGCCCCATACATTGGACAGTCATGGAAACTTCTGCACCAAAACTCTTACATGGGAATGATTCCGAATATAGAGCTGTAAAGTCTAAGGGGTACTGGATGATCACTTATTTATAGATGGTATGAAAGCTGACAATGCATCAAATATATTATTATTGGACCATAAAAGAAAGTCGGTGTCAGTGATATCAACCAACATAATGGAGCTTCTATTTCCTAGTGCAAGCTAAAGGTGAAGGAGGTGATCACACTGGCCAGTGTGGGCAAGACTGACAGATATGATGCGCAAGGCCCTATGTCTGCTGAGAAGAATAGCTTTGAGTAAATTGAAGTATTCTCCACCCATATTTAATTGCTCATTACCATGTCAATGTTTGGCACTAGGGCAAGTAGAGGTCAATAATGTCCAACATTGTCCAATCCATTTTTCATCAATCTTGTGACACGTCTCACAGTGTGACTAGTGCATTGACTATGTTAGTCTAAGCTATGTTAGTCTCACCACAGACATTGAGGAATCTCCCCACAGACATTGGTGGCATACAGCTGTGACCCCTTCAGAAGGAACAGCGACAAAACACTGTCACTCTGTCTCCTGTTGTCTCCCCTCTGATTATTCCAGGTGGCTGCATGGTTGGCCATTACAACCAATTATTGAGTGGTGTCATTTGGACATAGCCTAGTGGTGGCATATGCTAGTGATATGCGATAAGACAACCACTTTAATGCTTCTTTTTTATTAGAACTCCATCTAATCTTTGTGGCCACTGTAGGCTGAACCTGCTGAGTACCAGCTAGGATCATTTGTATTGCTGGCAATAATATGCAGTCAAATCTGTAGTAAGAGAATATTTAAACCATGACAATACCACAGATGACATCTGGACAATATGTGTATACAGTCAATCAATGCCACATGGCATCACACAATATAGTGGAGTATACGCTGTTCACATATCTAACATTGCTGGATGCATCACCATTGCCTGTAACAATGCTTAGTGCTTTCATTGGCAGATTTAATGAGTTCTCATATTTTATTGATGTCCAAAGTTCACATCATAAAATGCAAAATTATAAAGGGAAGGAGGGAAACTGTCGATTTTATATCTGAATGATCTCTTCAGTGAACTTACTACTCTCACACACTTCCTCAGCTAGTTTATTAATAATCAAAAATATTATGTATGTTATTATTTCATATTATAGTTAGTACCTGCATACAATAAGGCAATGTTCACACGGCTTATTGCCGACGTAATTGCGGGGACGGATTTTGCCCCGCAATTACGCCGGCTGCCGTGCAGCGGGGGCGGGGCGTGGGGCCGGCAGCTCGCCGGCCCCACAGACATTCATTGTTTACAGCGCGTACACGCCGTAAATACTGTGCATGTCACTTTCTCCCCACCGAGCGGGTAGGGGAGACGGAATCCATTACTGTAATGCCTGGGACTGATTTCAGCCGTATTGGAGCGCAAATACGGCGCGCAGTACGGCTGAAATCAGTTCCAAAATAAGCCGTGTGAACGAGGCCTAACAATAACCATACATGCCAACTCCCCCCGTTTTTTGGCGGGGGGGTCCCGCTATTTGGGGTCCCCTCCCGCCCTCCCGGGGGATTTTGGCATTCCTCCCCCCCGCCTGCAGGGGGCGGGGGTCCTTTAAATTACCGCGGCGCAAGAGAAAGCGCTGGTGCGCTACTCTTGCGCCGCGGGACCGCTCCTACAGGGGGGTTTGCAGGGGCCCGCAGCGTCCGCTCACCCAGCCCCGGTCTCACTGTGCGGGTAGGAGGGAGAGGATCGCTCCCTCCTCCCTCCTCTCCCCTGTATGTCCGGCGCCGGTGTGTGCGCCGTACATACAGGTCAGCGGCGCAGGGGGAAGTGTCGCACGGCTGCAGGGGAGTGAAGCGCGGCTGCTCTCACTTCCCCCTGCGCCGCTGAAGAGATCGGTCGGGAGCGGCCACGCTGCAGGAGCCTGGTAAGGTAAGTGGATTTTATTATTTAATTTTTATTAGCTTTAGGGGGCTCTACCTGGCTAACAGAGAGGGCAACTACCTGGCTAACAGAGTGGGCACTACCTGGCAACAAAAGGGGGCACTACCTGGCTAACAGAGGGGGCACTACCTGGCAAACAGATGAGGGCACTACCTGGCAACAGTGGGGGCACTAACTGGCTAACAGATGGGGGCATCTACCTGGCAACAGATGGGGGCACTACCTGGCAACAGAGGGGCACTACCTGGCAACAGATGGGGGCATCTACCTGGCAACAGAGGGGGCACTACCTGGCAACAGATGGGGGCATACCTGGCAAAAAGATGGGGGGCACTACCTGGCAACAGAGGGGGCACTACCTGCTAACAGATGGGGGCACTAACTGGTTAAAAGAGGGGTCACTACCTGGCTAACAGAGGGGCACTACCTGGCAACAGAGGGGGCACCCACCTGGAACAAAGGGGGGACTACCTGGCAACAGAGGGGCACTACCTGGTAACAGAGGGGGCACTACCTGGCAACAGAGGGGACATCTACCTGGCAACAAAGGGGACATCTACTTGGCAACAAAGGGGGCACTACCTGGCAACAGAGGGGACATCTACCTGGCTAACAGATGGGAGCACTACCTGGCTAACAGATGGGACACTACCTGGCAACAGAGGGGACACTACCTGGCTAACAGATGGGGGCACTACCTGGCTAACAGATGGGGCACTACCTGGAAACAGATGGGGGCACTACCTGGCTAACAGATGGGGCCAGAACCGGCTAACAGAGGGGACATCTACCTGGCAACAGATGGGACATCTACCTGGGAACAGAGGGGACATCTACCTGGCAAACAGATGGGGCACTACCTGGCAAACAGATGGGGGCAAATACCTGGGAAAAAAGATGGGGGCACCACCTGGCTAACAACGGGGGCACCTACCTGGCTAACATGGGGGGCACCTACCTGGCTAACAAAGGGGGCATCTACCTGGGTACAAATTTGGCTCTACCCGGCTACAGAGGGGGCAATCTACTTGGCTACAAGGGGGCATCTACCGTCCTGTAAGGGCATAACCTGGTTATGGGGGCTACTACCTGGCTATAAGGGCATCTACCTGCTTTCTTCCAAAGCCGTTATGCAGTTTTGCTGGGGTGGTGTGGCTTTTTTGAAGGGGTGTGGCATACCAACAGGATGGGCGTGTCCATGCAAATTTTTGCCGCGGCGCGCGTAGCGCGCCGCCCACTAATTTCTCCTGCTTTTTCATTTTCGAAAGTTGCCAACTATGACAATAACCAGATCTCTGTGCTGCAGCTACCTGGCATTGAGCACTCAGAGAAATAACCTTACACAAACCCCTATGCATGTCCAATTGTATTCAAGTCATCTGCAATAGATTATTTATAATAAATGGAATAAAGCCATATGTTGCTACTATTGACAGCATTGTGTTTTTTGCCAAATATAACGTATCACTTAATATTCAAAGATAGAAGAGCAGCAACACAGGATACCAAAAATTATATATATATATTTGAATATGTAGAGGTGCATGATAGTTATATAACCTGCTAGCATTGCAGGGGTTAATTCATAAAGTCCTGCTTCTGTGTGACATGCAGTGAGGGAGGAGAGAACACCTGTGACGTCACTCATCAGATTGACACCTCATGGTCAGGCACAGGGGTGATCTCCAGATAAAAAAGTTGCTATGTAGATATGGGGCTCAGACTGGCGGCGCTGCCAGCGCTTGATCATAGATCGCTGTGTGACTAATGGGCCGGCAGCGCTTTTATAGCTCGGCGCTGTGGAGGAGACAGGTGCAGAGGGCACAAGTCACCCAGCATCACATTTTCAGCTCCATGCCTTGTTACCTGCAGCGACCTGTGAATTAATATGATTATTTTTACAGTTTTATTAGGACTACTAGCATCACTCCAGGTTAACAGCTCTGCAGTGCTGATTGTGTGTTATCCATACTTTAGTGGTGTAATAATAATCAGATACGTTTTCTAACATGCGTAATGGTGCATATTCTATACTTTTCAGGCATCCTCAAACTGTGGCCCTCCAGCTGTTGGGAAACTACAACTCCCATCATACATTTCTATAATCTATAACAGCTGGAATGATGGGAGTTGTAGTTTCCCAACATCTGGAGGGCCACAGTTTGAGGATGCTAGTGATACAGAAAGGGCCATATGTATGTCTAGATCTAAAATTCAATATGTTTCCCATTGCAACCAATGAGAGCGGCCCTTTAATTTCTCCAACACACTATATGAAATCAAAGGGGCGATCTGATTGGTTGCTATGGGCAACAAAGTGAATTTTAGACCTAGACAGTTATCATACATGTGGCCCAAAGAGTCTAAGGGGATGTTCACATGGCATTTTTCAATCCGTTTTTCAATCCAAAAACAGATTGAAAAACTGTGTAAAATTTATCCAAACACATACGCAAATTGTGCTGCGTGTTTAGATACGTTTTCTGTGCAGCAGAAACGCCCCCTATAGTTTTAAATAGGGCGTCTGCTGCGTAAAACGGATCAAGAATTGACTTGACAACTGTTCGATCAGCTCCGTTTTACGCATCCGAGAGACGTAAGTAAAACATGTATAGTCTGAACGGTGATGCGTGTTTTACATTGCTTTCAATGTATGATCACACTGAGCATTGTTGAATATGTTTTGGGGTTCATTTTTTGGTATGTAAAACGTACCCAAAAAAGTATTCAAAAACGCAGTGTGAACGTACCCTAAGACAGCAGTGGAGAACCTATGGCACGTGTGCCAGAGGTGGCACTCGTGCCAGGCTGCCCCCTCGCTGGCTTAACGTTTAAAAAAAACCTCAGCTGCCACGCTGGGAGGGTTCAGCGCCCGGGTCACAGTGTCGGACCGGGTGCCTCCGGTATATACTATCTGTGGGAGCTATATACTACCTGTGAGAGCTATCTACAGCCTTTGGGGAGCTATCTACTGCCTTTGGGGAGCTATCTACTGCCTGTGGGAGCTATATACTGCCTGTGGGGAGCTATATACTGCATGTGGGAGCTATCTGCAGCCTGTGGGGACCTATATACTGCCTGTGGGGAGCTATATACTGCCTGTAGGGAGCTATATACTGCCTGTGGAGAGCTATATATACTGCCTGTGGGGAGCTATATACTGCCTGTGGGGAGCTATATACTGCCTGAAGGGAGATATCTACTGCCTGTGGGAGCTATATACTGCCTGAGGGGAGCTATATACTGCCTGTGGGAGCTATCTACTGCCTGAAAGGAGCTATCTACTGCCTGTGGGAGCTATCTGCTGCCTGTGGAGAGCTATATACTACCTGTGGGGTGCTATGTACTGCCTGAAGGGAGCTATCTACTGCCTGTGGGAGCTATATACTGCCTGTGGGGCGCTATATACTGCCTGTGTCGAGCTATATACTGCCTGTGGGGAGCTATATACTGCCTGATGGGAGCTATCTACTGCCTGTGGGGAGATATCTATTGCCTGTGGGGAGCTATCTACTGCATGTCGGAGCTATCTACTGCCTGTGGGAGCTATATACTGCCTGTGGGGAGCTATATACTGCCTATGTGGAGCTATATACTGCCTGTGGGAGCTATATACTGCCTGATGGGAGCTATCTACTGCCTGTGGGGAGCTATCTATTGCCTCTGGGGAGCTATCTACTGCCTGTCGGAGCTATCTACTGCCTGTGGGAGCTATATACTGCCTTAGGGGAGCTATATACTGCCTGTGGGAGATATCTACTGCCTGAAGGGAGCTATCTACTGCCTGTGGGGAGCTATATACTGACTGTGGGGAGTTATCTACTGCCTGTGGCGAACTATAGCTATATACTGCCTGTGGGGACCTATATCTATATACCTGTCTGTGGGGATCTATATCTATATACCTGCTTGCCTGAGGAGACATATATATATATATTATATATATATATATATATATATATCTATATACCTGTCTAACTGAGGGGATCTATATAGCTTCCTATATGAGGGGACCTATACACCTACCTAACTGAGGGGACTTATATACCTATAAGTAAGGAGTTGCTGGAAAAGTGAGGATTTTAAGATATTTGTGTCCAAATCTGCAGGGACGAGTGTTGGTCTGGAGAAGTCAGCATGGGGGTGTGGACCAGATGGAGAAGAAAAGAGAACGTGAACGATTCAACAGAGGAATGTCACCTGTGAGTCCTAAATGTACCTGAACTGTAATCACTTATATGTGTGCAAAGTGTAATGGTTTATATTTAGTAATGGTGTGGTAGTATTATTCAGTCACTATGTGGTGGTGATATCTGGTAATAGTGTTGTGGTATTATTCAGACACTGGGGTGGATATGTGACCATAGTGTGGTGGTATTATTCAGTCACTATGTGGTGGTGATATCAGGTCATGGTGTAGCGGCATTATTCAGTCACTTTGTGGTAGTGATACATGGTAGTATAATTCAGTCACTATTTGGTGGTGATATATGGTCATGGTGTGATGGTATAATTCAGTCACTATGTGGTTGTGATATGTGGTTGTCTTGTTGTGGTATTATTCAGTCACTATGTTGTGGTGTTGTGGTATTATTCTGTCAACTGTCTGCTGAGCACCTGTGTACACTGCTATCTACCACTATATGGTCACTGTATAGTGGAAATATGTCAGAGGGATGGGCTAAGCGGCCGTCACATACCTCGTATTAATTGTTGTGCGGCCCTGCTTCTTGACGTCACCTCCCTGCTTTGTGTCAATGTCGTCGGCACTTTGTGGTAACTAAGGTTATTTTGGCTGCAGTTTGGGCACTCGGTCTCTAAAAGGTTCGCCATCACTGCCCTAAGACGATGCAGAGAGTTGGCTGTTATCTGGAAACTTTCACAGAAGACAATGGATTTCAGTTATGTCTCTTAGGCAAATGATACTGGGCCCACAAATGGGCATAAGGAGCCACTACCTGATCTAATGAACGAGATCTAATGCATGAGAAATATACTGCTGCATATTACAGTTATAGGATGGGATGACTGGTACGTATATAATGTACACTATATAGCAGGGCTCCCCAACTCCAGTCCTCAAAGCCCACCAGCAGGTCATGTTTTCAGGATGTACCACAAAATGCACTGACAATAATGAAATCACCTGTGCAATGCTAAGGAAAGCCAGAAAACATGACCTGTTGGTGGGCCTTGATGACTGGAGTTGAGGACCCCGGCTATAGAGGAACAAACATGTGCCATGAATGTTAGAGGTTACAGTAATAGTTCGATTGATAAAACCACCTTCTTGGGTTTCAGGTATATTACAAGCGTTTTGCACTGCGTGGTCTCAGCATGCCACTGATTGTATTGCTTAGTATTAAAATGAAGTCCCAACAAACCGAAATTGCTAACAGCAGCCTGTGTGTCCGGTTCAGCCACAACAGGGACTTGATGTGTAATGGAACTCAGCACAGAACAATCGTAAAATAAAAAAACATTTTATTTGAGCTACTTTTTATTTTATTTTACGATTGTTATGCACTGAGTTCCATTACACATTAAGTCCAGGTTGTGGTCAAACCGGATGCAGTGGCTGCTGTTAGCAATTTCGGTTTGTTGGGACTTCCCAGTTTAACTGGCTCATGTGGGTCGTGGGTTTAATTGTGGGACCGAGATGAGACTATCACTCAACTAACATTGTTGTTTCGGCCATATGCTATTGGAGAGTTGTGCCTACCAGATGCACAACAGAGCAAGGTGAATGTATCACATTAATTATATTACACCCCCTTGGCTCACAGAGACATAACCACACTCATTTCTCTCTTTTTCTTCTTCTTAGTATTAGAAAGGCAGTGGTTGTATTACTTGGTATTAGGATGGCAATGATTGCATTGATTAGCAGTCGGGATCAATGCAAGTTCCATCTCCAGCCAATTGGCGCCCTATATTCCACGACATAGGCAGCGCACTGTAATGATGTAAAGGGCGTTCACCTAGCCGTTTCCGGGTACTAGACTAAAGGGGGCCTATGGAAAAAAAGGGCCCTTGGGAAAAAAATGACCTAGTAAAATCCCTGATAGTGTTTCCGGGAAAGCAGGCACATAATAACGTCCCCTTTTTGGGGCCCTAAAAATTGCCCCCTTTACTGGGGGACTATATCCCTTTAACCTCCTACCTACCTACTAAAGGGGGAACTAAAAAACCTAGCTAGCTATCAGGAGACCTACCGGGCCTACCAGGGGGAAATACCTCCCTATAGGGAAAGCTATCTACCTACTTGCTAGAGAACTTACCTGACTAGCTACCTTACAGAGAGCCTACCAACCTTCAAAACAAATTTGGGGGGCCCAAACCTTATGGGGAAAGGGGGGCTGTTCTGAAAAAAGGAAGCCTTTTTAAACCTAAGGGGGATTTCCCCTGCTTGATAGGAAAGTTGTGTCAGGAAACTTTCCGTCCGGGCAGCCTTCCCCCCGGGTCTTAGGGCAGGGGCCCCTCCCGGGGGTTAATTCTGGCCCTGGACCACCCCCCGGGGGAAAGATTTCCCGGCCCCTTAAGCCGGGAGTGAAAAGCCCCCCCCCTGGGGGCCCCAATCGGAGGGCCCGGGAAATTGCCGTTACCAATCAGCTGCGGGGCTTTTTGGTTTTGGGCAGCCCCTTTTTAAACCCTCCCTCATTCCTCAAAGGCTTTGCCTGCCCAAAGGTTTTCCCTTTGAAATTTCCCGGGTTATCCGTTTTTTGGGCTTTTATTCCTGTTTTTTCGGGAACCTCGGGCCCCCGTTTTTTTGACTTCGCTTGTGTTTCCGATTCTGTACTCCCGTCCCAACCGGGGGGGGGGGTTTTTGGGGACTCTAGTTTTTTTTCTGCCCTTTTCGTTTGCCTACGTTTTTTGGGCCCTTACCTTTTACCTAACCCCATTGCCAAACTGGGAAACGGGTTTTGACACTTGGTTTTCCCTGAGGCCCTGCACTTGTAGCGGGGGAAACTGTCGCCCGGGTTGGGGGTCTCCCATTTTGGGGCAGCACCCAAGTGGGCGGGGACAGTTGGGCTGGGAACAGTCGGGGGCCAACGAAACCTCCCCCCTGACGGACATTTTTGACAGGCCAGACATTTACTCCCTCTCCAGAAAACCATGCCCCCCCATGACGGCTTTGGGTAAGCAAATGCGGGGGGCTCACCCATTGGTTCCAGGATCTCCACTGGGGATTTCCAACAGGGGAGAACCTCCCAGGGTGCCCCCACCCCGGACCCCATTCCTGGCACCCCCTTCCCCTGTTGGGGAAACCTCCTATCCAGTTCCCCCAAATAATTTTCGGGGGACGGGAAGCGTTTAAAGGGAAAGGGAATGCCGGCTTTTTTTTTCCCCCTTTTCCCGCCCAAGTACCTCAGGAAGGGAAGAACAGAGGGGGGGAAATTTAAACTTTTCCCCTTCTAAAAGGTCCCCCCGGGAGTGGACTTTTCTCCTTACCCCCCGGGACTCGCCCGAGTTTTTTCCTTCTGGGGGCCCCGGGTTCTTTGACCCTGGGTTGCTTTTTGACACCCAAATAGGGGGGCCCCATGGCCGAGCCCTTCCCCCTCCCCTTCTTGGGGGGAGGCAAAAAGGCAAGTGGAGTATTTTTTTCTGATTTCCGGCTTTTAGTGTGTTCATCAGGGATGGAATGACCCAGCCCTTCAGTTTAAAATTTTAGGTTGGATTTTGGGCCGACCATGAAAAGGAGTTTTTGGGTGGCTTACCCAACCCCCTTGTCACGCTTTTAGGGAGGCTTGGCACTACCCGGGGGGGGGGTTTCGGTTTGGACAAAACAGTTTAGGGGGGGAGGACGTCGGAGAAGTTGTTTACCCCCGTTGCCCCCCGCTTCACCCGCTGCTTCCGTTCCACCACCGCTCCCGAACCGTTTGAAGCAGAATGCCTTGGAGGACCCCAAACGGGTTTGGGGGCCCTCTTCTTCTGGAAGCACTAGGGACCCCCAGGAATTCACCCCCTTGGGTGACCTGTTACTACTGCGGGGGTTTAAAGGGGTAAAACCCCTCACCCGTGAGTGTCCAAAGAGGAAGGTCCAGCCGAAAACCCCCGGGCCCCTTTTATTTAAACTCACGGGGAAGGTAAACCTAGGCGAACATTATTTCCAATGGTGTCAAAGAAATTGTTGTTTCCAGTTAAGTTTTCATATTTTTTCCCAGGTGTTTTTCTTTTATCAGGGAGGGCTTCCCTGCTATTTTGGTGTTAGGGTTTTGCCTTGGTTTTAAAAAAACAAAACCCATTTGTTTTACTGGAATTTGGAGAACTAGTCATTGGGGTAAGCAGGGGTATTAATAAATGTTTTCCCCGGTCTTTCTTGGTAATTTTAAAATAGAGCCGGATTCCTCCCTTTTAAATTTCGCGACTTAACTGTGGGTTTTCCAAGCCCAATCGAGCGGGTTACCCCCCCCATAGGCCCTATGATTGTCCATTGAACAATTCCCCCGGGGGTGAAAATCCAAAAAGGCAGGATAAAAAATTTCTTTTGGTCCGGAGAGGGCCCCCGCCATGAACCCAGTAAAATTGCAAGAGTCAAAAAAGGGGGTCATACCCGGCCCTTTCTGTGCCCCCTAGGGGTGCGGGGTTCTTTTTTTTTGAAGAAAAAGTTTTGGAAATTCTCCGCCCCATGGCTTTTGATTTAACCGGAAAAACCCTCAATAAGGTAATAAAAAAAAAACCCAAAAAACCCCCACCCTTTGTTTTCCCATCTTTTTTTAATAAAGATACAGGGAGCCAATTTGGTTTTTTAAAAAACGGGGTTTTGAGGGGGGCTTACAACCTTATTCGGTTTTCAAAGAGGGGGACAATGGAAGACCGCATTTAATCCCCCGGGAGGGTCTTTTTTGAATACCGGTGAGGGCCTTTTTTGGGTTTTATTTAATGCTCCAGGGGCTTTCCAAAAACCGGAAAAAACCGAGTCTTCCGAGAACTCATTGGTCTTGTATTTTTGGGTATCTGAATAAATTTTTAAATTTTAAACTCTTAGGACTGGTTTCCCACACGTTAAAAAATTGCGGGGCAAAGTTTTGCAGATTTGAAGGCCAATATTTTTTTTTGTCAAGCTTGAAAAAGGGTTTTTTGGGGGGTTTTAGGGGGGTTTCCCTTTCCCCTGGGATACTTTTGACCCCAAATTTCATTTCGAGGGAAACCCTGGGAAGGCCCCGGGCCCCAATTCTTGTTTTGGTTTTGCCCCCCCTTTCCCGGGAAAGGCCTTTTCCCAGCTTTTCCAAAGGCTTCGAAATTAAAATTATAGAAAATTTTTTTCGAAATTTTTCTTTTTCTTTTCGCCCATTAACTGATATGACAAAAAGGGGGGTAAATATCGTAATTGGAAACCAGAGACCAAAAAATTTTAAAAGGTTTAAAGCTTGTTTTGTCGCCCCCCCCCCGGTTTTGGTTAAAAAAAAGGCCGCCCACCCAAAACCCCTTCGCGTAGAGGTAAATGCCTCCGTTTTTGGGGGTAAGGACATTCCCCTATTCAGGGATCGCTGCTCTAAATTAAATTTTCCGGGGCCCGGGTGCGCCTTTTTTCCCGTAAATTCTCCCCTGCGGAGAGGAATTATGATGTGGGGAAACCGGGAATTGGGGACGATTAAGTGGGCCCTCGGGGAATAGGCCACTTCCTCGAGGGACCCCAAACACCAAGTAAACCCTAAAAACTGACCATAAAAAACCTTACCTTTTTAGAGAAGGGTAAAAGGTTGAAACCCCCGCCAGGGCACGTTGGGGTTGTTTTTCACTCGCTTTAACTTTGTTGTTACCTATTGACCGGGTTTTTAAGAATTGGGCAAAGCTGACGCCCTTGTCGAATTTTTTGTGCCAGTTCCCCTCATCACAGGAAATCCGGTGTCCATTTTACCTTTAAAAAACGGTTGGGCTCGCCATTTCACCCGTTTTGGGCCCCCGAGATTCCAAAACCCACCAAGGGTTTTAGACCTTTGATTGTCCTAGCTCTAAAATTTTTGTCCCCCCTAGTTTCGCTTAAAATTTTTTAAGGGAAAAACATGATTCGGTTATCAGGAAAAATCCCGGATTTTCTGGCACTAAGAGACTCATTTCCCGAAATTACTGGTGGCCCCTTTGTTTTCGGATGTGGGGGCCTATGTAAAATGCCTTGACACCTATGCTCGGGCCCAAAGGTTCCCAGGGAAATCGCCCCCCTTGGGAAATTTGTCCCCGCCTTTTAAACCCAACCGTCCGTGGGCTCACATTCCATGGATTTTATGACCGATTGCCCGCAAATCTGAGGGTAAAACCCGGGTTTTTTTGGGTGGGAGTTGATTTGGTTTTGTAAAGGGTGTTTTCTTTTTCATTTCGTTAAAAAGGGGTTTCCTTCATCCCCAAAAACTTGCGGAACTTTTTATCAGGGAAAAATTGTTTTAAAATGCATGGGTTTTCCTGAAAATTTTGTGTCTGATAGAAAGGGGAAAAAAATTCAATTTGTTTGTTGGGTTTTTGGAGAGCTCTCTGTAAAGGGGTTTGGGGGATCACCCTGTCCTTTTCTTCTGCCTTCCACCCTTAGACCAATGGGCAGACAGAGGGGGGGAATTTAAACGGTTTCGCAAAAACCGGTGTTTTTTTCCCATCGCAGGGAGATGGGGGAATTACTACCCCTTTTGGGAGAATTCGCTATTAATAAACCCGGATAGTATTTTTCTTGGGGGTTTCTCCATTTTTTTGCAATTAAGGTTCCATTAGACATGCATCATTGTCCCCCGCTTTTTCTGAGCAAAGTGGGGCGGATTCATCGTTAAAAGATCTTGGCCCCAGTCGGGGGCCCAAGTTTTAAAAAGAAAATTGGGGAATGCCCGAACATCCAAAGGAGAAATGTGAAAAGAGGCCCTTTGTGCTGGAGGATTTAAGGGGGGGGATAAGGTTTGGCTGTCACCCGGAATCTCCGTCTAAAAAGGTCCCCCCTCTGGTAAGGGTTTCCCCCGCGCTTTTTGGGACCCCCATTTTCTTGGGAAATGTTAAATTTCCCTTTACCTACCCTCCCAATTACCCTCCCGGGGGCAGGGGTTCCCTAATGTTTTTCACCGGTCTCCCCCCTGAAGAGGGACGTTCCATCCGGGTTTTTCCCACCCGCTGAAACCCCCTTCCCTGTGGAAGTTAAAAGGGGGGTTGGAGGGAAAGAAGGGGGGCCCCGAACATTGGCTCTCGCAAGGTACAAAGGGGGTTCTGCAATACCTTGTGCAAATTTGGGAAAGGGGTTTCGGCCTGAAGGGGGAGGTTCCCTGGGTTCCTGTTTAAGGTTTCCCTGAAAGCCGAAACCCCTTTTCAAGGAAATTTCCCCAAAAGCTCACCCCAGAGAGGACCCGGGCCAAGGGGAAGGGGGCCCGGGGGCCCCCCCCATAAAAGGGGGGGGACTGTCGGATACGTCCGTCCGGGCAGGGCCCTTTCCCCCCGTTTATGGGAGGAAACCGCAAAGGGGGTTTAATTTTTGGCCTTTGGACCCCCCCCCCCCGAGGAAAAGTTAAATTCTTTCCCCCAGCCAGGAGTGACAGTCCCCAAAGGAAACCCAAACGGGAGGGCCCGGGGTTTACCAATCAGCGCAAGGGGGGGTTTTTCCAGGCAGGGCCTTTTTAAACCCCCAAAATTTCCTCTAAAGGGTTTGCCTGTCAAAAGGTTTTTCCCCCGCGTTTCCCCTTTTTTTCCTGTTTTTCTATTTATTCCGTGGGTTCTGACCCCGGCCCGGTTTTTTTTGCCTTTTTATTGTTTTCTTCCGATTCTGTACTGGCCCCCTTTACCGGTTTTGGGCTCCGGGGTTTTTTCTGACTATTTTTGTTTTTCCTCACGTTTTTGGGTTATCTTTTACCCCCCATTGCCGAATTTGGACTGTTTTGGGGCACTTTGGGTTTTCCCCCGACGGGCCCTGCATTTGTAGGTAGGGGCTGTCGGGCCAGGGGGTTGCCCTCTAGGGAGCACGCCAAGTAGCAGGGTTCAGTCAAAGGGCCCCCTGCACCTCCTCTGCGTGACAGTCGGCCTTTTTTTTTGCCTAAGTTATTTTTGGGGGGTAACCCCCCTAAAAAGGAAACCTTTTTTGAATAATTTGAGGGGCAAACCCCTAAATTTTGGGGGGGCTATTAATTTCCTATTGGTGGTACAAAATTTGGGGGTCTTTTTTTCTATTTTGGGGGGTTTCATTTCTGTGTGGGGGTCCCCAAAAAAACTTAAAAAAAAAAAACAAAAGGTGCAAAAGTTTTTTTTTAAACTTTTTTAGCCACAAACAATTTTTTTTTTATTTTTTATTGTTTTTTAGGGGAGGCCACACACTTCGACTCAGGGCCCAAAACCTTTAGCTATGCCAATGTTTGCCCCTGCTTGGGGATTAAGGGATGGCATATTTTTACTGCTTGGCAGTAGGAAAGGGGTTTTATTAATATTAAAAAAGGTGTAGTAGGTTTTATTTTGTTTGGCTTGGTTTTGTTTTTAAAATGTACCCCGTTATTAAATAATTGTTACAAGGTGCCATAAAAATGTGCCTACAATGAGCATGGGTATATTCCAGGTAAGGTGGGCAAGATGCCTTAAAATATTTTTGGGGATACAGTGGGGTTTTCTTTTAAAAGCAAAGACTTTTACCAAAGGGAACCTCAGATGTGCCTTTCAATGGGGTTTGGGGCTATGGACAGGGAATGATGACAAGATGCCAAACAAAAGTGCTTATAATGGGCACGGGACTATGTCAGATAAGAGTCTTTTAAGGGGTGTCTATTAACTTCTAGCATTTACTGTGCTCCAGTATGAATAGAATAAAACTGAAAATCTTCATTCCCACTTTGCCTTAATTTCTAAAGGGTAAACAAGTTTTCTATATGCTGTTTTTTTTTTAAAATTTGGGGGTTTCAGTTTTCTTAAAAAGGGGGGGGTTTTTTGGGGGTTTTTCTATTAAAAACAGGCCACTTTAAAAACCTGTCAGAAATGAAAATGATCCTGCAAAAATCTGTGTGGCAAATTTTTGTGAAACTGTTAAAAATTGTGACTACGTTTACAAGCCCCCTAATGTCCTAAAAAAGTAAAAAGGGGTTTTTTTAAAAAATGAAAGCCAACAGAAGAAAAATAAGTATGGGGTGTAATTATGTTTTTTTCTGTTTGAATATTGGGAAATTTTTTTCAATTTTGAAAATGGTAAGATTTTCCACATGTTCACAATATTTAGATTTT
Source organism: Phyllomedusa bahiana (assembly GCA_025379985.1). Lineage (NCBI taxonomy): Eukaryota > Metazoa > Chordata > Amphibia > Anura > Hylidae > Phyllomedusa > Phyllomedusa bahiana. The sequence continues at coordinate 28,702 of JAODAL010042793.1, forward strand.
TTTTTACTAATTTAAATCACAATGTGTCCCAAGAAAACAATTTCAAAATCACATGGATAGGCAGAAGGATTAAAAAAATTATTGCTAGATAAAGTGAAATATAAAGAACAACCAGATACCTTCAGGTAAAGAGATAAATATAAAATATCTTTACCATCCTTCTTCTGAGGGACGTAAGCACTCCCATTTATTCATACTTTTGTCACATATAGGCATGTTTTCATGTTTTGTTCCCTGATGAACCCATGATATTTATGCAGGAAACGCGTCAGAACGTGTTTATTTCTATTCTCATTTGCTTGCTTTGCTGCCTATGGGATTGATGTATTTTGGTGATTGTTTGTATTGCCCCCTTCTTGTCCATAACATACACTGGTATTTTTCCTATATGAGTATATTGTTTTGACTATTTCTATCATTGAGTGGTGTTTTTCTATATACTCTTGTATCATTTTATTATTGTTTATATATTCTACCAGTACAGTTTAAGGACTTTGTAGGGGTGTGTTAGGGTCGGTTCATGTTGGGGACGCCCTTGTTGGGGCAGGAGCCCTGTTTGTCTTGCTAGGGTCATATTTTAGGGTGTAATAGGGACATATTAGTTCCCTGTTTTTATCTGTATAAATAAAAGTTATATTTTATATTTATCTCTTTACCTGAAGGTACATTTTTGTTCTTTGTAGTTTTGTTTGATATATATTTTGGGATACCGGTTGTACTTATCTAGAGTATTCTCCTTCCCGCTTATTATTTTAGGAGTTTTTGTGATTTTTTGCATAAAGTGAAATATGTCAGATTTGAAAAATGGGGCTTGGTCCTGAAGTTCAATACAGGCTTAGACTTTAAATGGGTTTTGCCAGGACGCGAGTTACTTACCTCCTTATCAGCCCAGAGTAGAATATAAACAAATCATGCTGAGTCATGAACACTGCAGGGGTGAGAGGGAGGGGGTGAGCAAGGAATGAGGAATAAGGAAGCGTCTCAAAACTTAACTCAAATAATAACATTACAACAGTGGATTGTCTATACGGCAGACACAGGCTCATACACTGCACTTTCTCCCCAGTCCCTTGAAAGCTCATTCATTTTCCCTGTCATCAGATAAGAAGTGTTTCACGCAAGCACGGCCAGATCAGCTCCTGTCAGCTCTCCTGGTCGTGTCTAATGTAAACTTTCAGGAAACTAAGGGGGACTGAGAAATTCTGTAGCTCTCAGTGGCTTCACTTTTGTAATCACATATATTTAGAAAAGTGATTAAATACCCATTTTGGAGGATCCCACGTCAACATTACATCGTGGCAAAACCCCTTTAAGGGGTTAAAGCTAATCAACGTAGTGAGAATACCCCTTTAACCTCTTTCTGACTTCCAGTCATAATAATATGGCTCTTCATTTTTTTCCTCCTCGCCTTCCAAGAGCCATAACTTTTTTACTTTTCTATCTGTATAGCCACATGAGGTCTTTTATTTTGCAGGACAAGATATACTTTCTAATTGTGTCATTCATCATACCACAGAATGTGCTGGGAAACCAGAGGAGTGAAATGTCAAAAAAATTTACTTGTGCCATGTTTTCAGGGGTTTTGTTTTTACAGCACTCACTCTTCGCTATATGATGTATTATCTTTATTCTGCAGGTCGATATGATTTCAAATACATAGGGTTTTCATTATGTTTTTTGCGGGTTGAAGTATACTTTTTATTGACACTATTTTGGGATACGTGCAACTGTTTGAACACTTTTTATTTCAATTTTTAGGGGACGTGAAATGACCCAAAAAACACAATTCTGTGCTTGGATTTTTTTTTCTTCTACAGTGTTTCCATGTACGGAATAAATGACGTTAAATTTTAATAGCTTGGACTTTTAACAATGCAGCAATAGCAATTATGTGTAACTTTTGCATTATTTTTTTCATTTGTAAAATGACAAAGGGGGCGGGGTGATTTGAACTATTAATATTTTTTATTTATTTTTATACTTTTAAACATTTTTTTGTTACATTAACTGTGAGTCTCCCTAGAGTACTTGACCCCTAGGAAGCGCAATCATAAGTACATTCTTTTGCATTGTATAAACAATGCAGAATGGTGTTCAAAGATGGCAGTTCTATCACTTCCTGCCTGGGGCAGGAAGTAATAGGAATGCATACATGGCAGTGATGGAAGCCTTCATAAGGTTTCCAGCCACCATGTTAACGTATTGGCATCCTGCAATCTCTCCATGAGGTTGCCGATCACCGCAATCTAAAGGGTTATACAGCATCTAAAGCACTGGTGTCAAACACAAGGCCCGCGGGCCAAATCCGGCCCGTTGCCTTGTGTTTTCCGGCCCGGCACTTGTTGCTGAGCTGTGCTCAGCTACGGAGACCAAATGCAGCTTCAGACACTGCGGAGGGCACGGCTGCTGCTATGAACCGCTCCACCCCTCAGCGTCCGTACTGGCAGCATCAGGACTGTTATGATTCTGGATGCTGCCAGCGCAGACATCAAGGAGAGAGACCTATGGCCGCGCAGCTCCGCAGCGGCCGCTTCACTCGCTGAGACAGGAGGAGGCTCGGGCAGCACAGCTCACAGTGAGCTCAGGGGGCGGGGCCGGCAGCTCTGCTCACAGGAGAAGAGCACTGTCTGGCTCCGCCTCCTCAGTGTTCTGGCCCCGCCCCCTGCAGGCCTGGCAGGACGCTGAGCATATGAGCTTCCTGCCTGACCAGAAGATACCTGCTCCTGCGGAGGACCAATCAGTGAGGCTGGTAAGTGGCCTGGACTTACTGCTAGGGCCTTACCAGCTAGTCCTCTACCTCCCCACCAGGTCCCATCAGATAACCTCCACCCAGGGTCTTACCATCTAGCCTGCCTCCCCCCCCATGGCCTCCACATACGGCCTGCCTCCCCCCGTGGCCTCCACGTCTGGCCTGCCTCCCCCCGTGGCCCCCACGTCTGGCCTGCCTCCCCCCCCCGTGGCCTACCCCGTCTGGCCTACACCCCCCCCCCCAGGCCTCCACGTCTGGCCTGCCACCCCCCCATGGCCTCCACGTATGGCCTTCCATCCCCCCTGGCCTTCACGTCTGGCCTGCCATCCCCTGGGCCTCCACGTCTGGCTGCCATCCCCCATGGCCTCCACGTCTGGCCTGCCTCCCCCCCATGGCCTCCACGTCTGGCCTGCCTCCCCCCCATGGCCTCCACGTCTGGCCTACCACCCCCCGGGCCTCCACGTCTGGCCTGCCACCCCCCATGGCCTCCACGTCTGGCCTACCACCCCCCCCGGGCCTCCACGTCTGGCCCTGCCATCCCCCAAGGCCTCCACGTCAGGCCTGCCACCCCCCCTGGCCTCCACGTCTGGCCTGCCACCCCCCATGGCCTCCACGTCTGGCCTGCCAACCCCCCATGGCCTCCACGTCTGGCCTGCCACCCCCCCACGGCCTCCACGTCTGGCCTACCCCCACCCCCCCGGGCCTCCACGTCTGGCCTGCCACCCCCGATGGCCTCCACGTCTGGCCTGCCATCCCCCATGGCCTCCCTCTGGCCTGCCATCCCCCTGGCTCCACTCTGGCCTGCCTTCCCCCCATGGCCTCCACGTCTGGCCTGCCACCCCCCCATGGCCTCCACGTCTGGCCTGCATCCCCCAGGCCTCCCATCGGCCTCCATCGTCTGGCCTGCCATCCCCCATGGCCTCCACGTCAGGCCTGCCACCACCATGGCCCCCACGCTGGCTGCCATCCCGCCATGGCCTCCAGTCTGGGCCCGCCTCCCCCCTGGGCCTCCACATCTGGCCTGCCTCCCCCTGGGCCTCCACATCTGACCTGCCTCCCCCCCCTGGGCCTCCACATCTGACCTGCCACCCCCACCGGGGCCCCCACTTCTGGCCTGCCACCCCCCCCTGGCCCCCACGTCTGGCCTGCCCCCCCCCCGTGCCTCCACATCCGGCCTGCCTCCCCCCCATGGCCTCCACTCTGCCTGCCTCCCCCCCATGGCCTCCACGTCTGGCCTGCCTCCCCCCCATGGCCTCCACGTCTGGCTGCCTCCCACCATGGCCTCCACGTCTGGCCTGCCCCCCCCGATGGCCTCCACGTCTGGCCTGCCTCCCCCCATGGCCTCCACGTCTGGCCTACCACCACCCCCCCCGGGCCTCCACGTCTGGCCTGCCATCCCCCCCGGGCCTCCACGTCGCCTGCCATCCCACGGGCCTCCATCTGGCCTGCCATCCCCCCATGGCCTCCACATCTGGCCTGCCTCCCCCCTGGGCCTCCACATCTTACCTGCCTCCCCCTTGGGCCTCCACATCTGGCGTGCCTCCCCCCCCGGGCCTCCACGTCGGGCCTGCCTCTCCCCATGGCCCCCCCGTCTGGCCTGCCTCCCCCATGGCCTCCATCTGGGCTCCCCCCCCCCCGGGCCTCCTCGTATGGCCTGCCACCTCCCCCCCCCGGGGCCCCCACGTCTGGCCTGCCTCCCCCCTGGGCCACCACATCTGGCCTGCCTCCCCCCTGGGCCTCACCATCTTCTTGATTACCATCAAAAGGCTGACTGTAACAGGAATACTGTACAAATGAAACTACTCCTTAATAGCTCTCTTAACTGTTAAGGAGAAGTTCCATTTACACAGTTCTAAAATTATGTCGGCCCTTTAAGGCCCTTTAAGGTACGTCGTGAGGCCGATGTGGCCCCCGGCGAAAACGAGTTTGACACCCCTGATTTACACAGTTCTAAAATTATGTCGGCCCTTTAAGGTATGTCGTGAGGCCGATGTGGCCCCCGGCGAAAACGAGTTTGACACCACTGATCTAAAGGGTTAAACAGCTGGCTCCATTCCCCGTTGTTAGCAGAGGGTGTCAGCTGTAATTAGCAGCTGACACCAGCCTCCTATGTAGCAGGATTGCTGAGTATTCCTGCTACATAGAACCTTACTAGCATCAGGATGTACCCATTTTAAAGGGGTCATATCATCTAGCTGTTTCACAGTGCCCTCTCTTCACAGTCAGCTTCAGGCTCCCACTTCCTATTCAGTTTGTGGATGGGTATACAACAGTGACTGACATTTTAGTACTGCTAATCCTAGTTGAACCTGTTGGGACATTGGTGATGGAACCTCCAAAATGACAAAAGAAAATGGCGCAGTAACTGGCATTATTTTTTCCATTAACATGACGGAATATCAACAGCATTGATGTCCGTTATGTATTGTCCATGTCCGTTATGTATTGAAACCAGAAGCACCTCTGAGATGGAGATTCCGAACAAAACCTTTGCAAATTTGTGAATGGGTTATCCATTCTTTTAAAAATGTTACTACTGGTCGGGGAGGGGTTAAAATATACCTATCTATACAAAGTGGTATGATAGATTTGGAAATTTTCATTTTTTTTTACATAGGTTATTTTATAAAGTATTAATTAGGAAAAATAAACATTATGTTGGTGGCCACTTGCTATAGACCTACTTTAATTACATCCTTATTGCATGTTCCTATGGAAAAATACACAGATAGCAGCATATGCAGATTTCTGCTCCATATTTAATTTTCTTTTTGATATGGATTTCAGAGCATGTTAGGATGTAGATTTGCATCATCCAATGGGACTAGAGGTGGAAGGTTTCAGGGTTGACAGGTGGGGTGGGTTGCGTTATTGGGTGAGACCATTCACTATCCCTGTCTTGTACCACAGCATGACCCTTAAACCTGCATCACCCACAATTAAAAGTCCCCGAGGCTAGATTTGAACCATCTGTTACTTGAACTGGACATTTAATTCCCTGCCTGGAAACCCGGCTG